>JACXGI010006019.1:0-34302 GCA_016801175.1 Esox masquinongy | reverse complement strand
GGATCTTGGAGGACAGGCGGGTTTTCTTTTATCCAAAGTGACTTACAGTAAGTACAGGGAAAATTTTCCCCCGTAGAAACCTACGGTAAAGTGCCTTGCCCAGGGACACAATGACATTTGGACCAGTCGGGATTCGAATGGGAACCTTCCGATTACAAGCCTGATTCCCACTGATCCTCCATCTCTCTCATTCCCTTGTCTCCCTCTCTCTCTGCCAGGGGAGATAATCAACTGGGTGTCTCTGGACCGGGAGCAGCATCCCGGGCACACCCTGAAGGTGATGGTGACGGACCAGGGCCAGCCCCGCCTCAACGCCACAGCCACCGTCCACATCCAGGTCACCGACATCAACGACAACCCACCCCAGTTTACTCATCTGCCCGCCGCCGGCAAGCAGCTCAACGTCCAGGTTGGTGTTTGATAGGTCGGCTGTTTTCAAACCTTGATTCGGGGATCCCCAGCTGTGGCATTTATTTGATATGTTCCAGAGGTAGTGAATAATAAAAGCCATTCACTGGGTGAATCAGGTTTGTTTGATCAGGACTACAGTGGAGTTGTGAAAAGTTAGGTGTTACACCAGGCAATACCTCATAAGGATTCTGACCTTGGTAACTAGCTTGTTAGTGCTCGGATGTATAGAGTGACTGCAGCTCGGATGTAAAGAGTGACTGCAATGTGAAGAGTGACTGTAAAGAGTGACCGCAATTACTTAATCAGAACAAAGTAACTTAATTTTGATCAAAGAAATTGTCCTGTTTTATCTGAACTTCAAAGCAATAATATCTCTAAACAGCTGAATAATAACTGAATGTCTATTAGGTCTTGGTATTTAAAAAGTATTAGGTAGTTTACTGTGACCTAATATTCATATGGATTGTGACAATACCAGTATGACAATATGTGTCTATTGTATCTGCTTATTATGTACAATATTGCCTGCAGTATGAATAATAAGTTGGTGTGATTCTGGATGAAAACATAATTGGAGCTGTTTTTCTTAAAGCTTGAGCCCTTATTATTTGTTAACAATAACAAAGTGCTCAGCTTGGTTGGTTGTAATGCTGAAGGATGAGTCTGGAAAAGTCTTATCTACTTTTAAATTAATTGAGCTATGAAAGCGAGGCTGGACCATCTAAGATACCACAATTGGCATTTAAAACATGTCGAGTCAATAAAGTGTGTTTACATCTAAGTTAAGGAGGAGTTCATTTTTAGATAGTTGGATTCTGATAGGATTTGTCAGTTGGACTAAGGTCATGAAGCATTCATAAGTTTCATATTCTTCAAGAATCTGAGTATATACATGTTAAATGTCCAGAAATCTGTTAAAACTAAGGATTCCAGTTTTAAAAAATAAAATTGGCTTTAAACAGCAACAGATCTAATCACAACCTATACGCTATTGATTGTCTTGAGTTTAGCATATTTGAATTCTTCTTTTAGGTTTGGGCAGGCCTTCCAACAGGCTCATTGGTGACCACCATGTTTGCCAAAGACCTTGATGCTGGAGAAAATGCAACAGTAAATTTTTCTCTGACGGCAGGTAATGTTTTTAATTCTTAACATGCACATTTGCATTAGTCTTCCTTGAATACCATTTAGATGCCATTTGACTTCTTCCCAAACCTATATTTGGTTTTAATATGAAGTATTTGAAGATATTTCTGTCTGAGTTGACACAATACGGAATAGGCTGATAGTCTGGGTCCTATGTATGACATCACACCCCTTGTAAATAGTATTGGATAAAATTATTGCAAAACCGTATGTTACCTCTGGTTAAGTGCTATCTATTTTTGATAGGTATGGTTAGGGCTGGTTTAGGGGATTAAGACCTTGAAAGTGGACCTATGTTAAGTTGTCATTCATGGTCATTGTGTATATCCATATACCCTGAATCCAAAATGAATGAGGATTAGCACCGTTTTTCCATGCAGTTATTCATTGTTAATGTGGGTCTATATGGTAGGTGTTGTTCTATCTTCATGTAGTTCATTCCCATCTGTCTACATCTTTCTTTTTTCACACTTTTGTTTATTTTCTTTTTCAGACAAAGAAGAGGGCCACTTTGAGATAGACGGTCAAAGTGGAGACATCCGGACAACCGAGCTGTTCACCCAAAACGCCCACACCCACTATACCCTGACGGTGGTGGCCACCGACAACGGACCAGCTCCTCTGAGGGAGACGGCCGTCATTCACCTCCAGGTACCTCGACCCACTCAAAGAGTGATCACTGAAAGTTTTAATGCTCATTTCATTCAGCAGTATGTACTGTAAATGTAAATGCACTCCATTTCCCAGGTTCACGCGGCAGAGAAACAACAGAGCAATGTCGACCTGCGAGGTGTGCACCACTTCACAGTGAGGGAGAACGCCAAACCTGGTACCATCATCGGTTCTATCTGCATCTACTCCCCAACAACTAACAGTGGGCTGCGTTACTCCATCGTGGAGGGGGACGGGAGCCTTCACTTTGGGCTGGACGGCTCCACCGGCAACCTGTACATTAACCAGCCTCTGGACTACGAGTCAGCGTCACACTACTTCCTGGTTGTGCGCGGCGAAGACCCCGTGGAACCCGGGACGAACGTGACGACCTTCGTGAGCGTGGTGGTGGAGGACGTGAACGACCACGCGCCCTGGTTTCCATTCGAGGTAGTCAAGCTGGGGTTGCGAGAAGACACAGCGGTCGGAACGGGAGCGTTCGCATTTAACGCGAAGGACGCCGACGGGAGTCTGGCCAACAGCGCCCTGCGCTACTCGCTGACCTTTGACCCCGCTTTAGGCGCGTCAGAAGGGTCGACGTTCCCCTTCCACATTCACCCGCTTACCGGCATCCTCACCATCGCCGCACCCTTGGACCGCGAGGGGACAGCGAGCTTTGCCTTCATGGTCACAGCCACTGACCAGACACAAATCGCGGCCGACCGGAAGCATTCAACTGTGATTGCTCAGGTGTTTCTGCTCGACGTCAATGACAATCCCCCGAAGTTTGTCTCCCAGGACACGGCCTGGGTCATGGAGGAAGCGGAGGTGGGAAGCTTGGTGCATCGTGTAGTCGCCATGGATGAAGATCTGGGCGAAAGCGGGCAGGTGACCTATTGCCTCGTTTCTGGGAACAAGGAAGGGTTCTTTACTTTGGAAGAGAAAACAGGTATGTTTGTCGTCGTTTTTTGACAGGGGATAAATAAGGAAACTGTGTGAATCGGGCAAAAAATGTGAGGAGAAATTCCAGAAAATCTGTCCTCGCTGTCCACTCAAACCAGCTGTATGGTAGACTTTAAAATTTATTTTCTATTCATTTGGGGTTGCTGAATGGGTGCAACTGATGTCACGGGAAGTCATCTTAGGAAGTCCTACTCTTTGAGGTGTGGGAAAAAATGTGTAACTTTTGTGTAATCTTCCTCCTTTCGCAGGGCTGCTGTATCTCTCCTCCCCTCTGGATTACGAGCTCCAGACTTCCCATTCCCTGACCATCCAGGCTTCGGACCAGGGGATCCCTTCACTCTCCTCCACTCAGACCCTGAGGCTGGAGGTTGGGGACGTGAACGACCAGCCACCCCTGTTCCTACAGGACATCTACACAGCCAGCGTTGCCGAGAACAGAGAGCCAGGGGAGAGAGTGGTCATCGTCTCAGCCACAGACAACGACTCTGGCACGTAACACTTTTGTAGTTATTGAAATTTAATTGAATTGGGATTTCTTTCAGTTGTAAAAATGTGGAGTAGGAACAATACATGGTTACATATCTTTATTTAACTTTTTTTTATTCTGTCGCAAATACACAGAAGCAGTACACTCATGGTAAAATGTTAAACATCAGCAACTCCTCACTTCCAAGGGTGTGCATTTCCTTAGTCCTCAGGCAATATAGGGAACCTTAGGCAAGATGATGACAAACATCTGATATCATAACACATACGGTTTCCAATGGTTTGGATGTTTAGATTGAATTTGCTTGATGTTGGAGAATGGTTGAGTATCCTTGACTGGAGTTCATCCTCTAGGTGGCAGCATTAGCATGTAACATTTACTTTGCTAGTTCGCCTGGTTGAGCCTAGTCCTATTTATTACAGTCTATGGCTTATTCATGTCTGTCCTTGGATACTGAACAACAGTTATCCCTCCTAACTGAATCTGACCATAAAATATAAATATTCTGTATTTTGTGCTGGCTTGGATTTGCAATGTGTTTTTGGGGTGCCTTCAAAGTTCATACATGATTCTCATGTTGCTCTCTCCAACTGTTCACTCAGAAATGAAAATTGTGGAGCCCAGAAAAAATAATTGAGTTGTTGATTTTTGGTTTCTACAGGTAGATAAGTCTAAGATGTAGAGTGATTGGTAATAAGATGTAGCATACTCAGTTGTATTTAGAAATTCAGGAAAGACAGACGGACAGTTTCAACCAACCATTGAAATATAACTCTTAGATGATCCCTAAATGGTAGTTTCCATTTAAGTCAGATCTGCCAGCCATAGTGTAGAATGTGAAAGTGTGACCATGAGTTTAACTGTCAAATTAGTTCCATAACCCTACATGAGGAAACCCTTCATAAAGATTATTTTGTGTGTCTGTGTTCACAATGCAGTGAACTGTTCTATATTTGCGTGAGTGCGTGCTGCACAAATTCTGAACTTCCCGTCTGCAGGTGAAAGTAAAGATTCCCAATAATTTGTATTTATTTTTATCTGCCTCTCAGGCCCCATTTAGGCTTGGGCCCAAGGGCTTTAGTCACGGTAAGCCGTTGCACAAATCCAACCCTGTTCGTGATAGGAAATATCTATATCTTATTGAAAAACATATATATTTTGGATTCCTGTTTTCCTTGCTGCTATCTTAGGTAACGACAGTTGGCAGGTGCAACGATGGGGAAATCATATTCCCTGAAATGGCATGCAAACATTCTACCATTTCCCTGTGTTTCCTTTCAACCCTCCTGTCCATATGTGGTTCATGTCAGTAATCAGCTCCTCGGCTCATCAAAAATCCACTAAAGTCTTAAAATCTCAACTGTTTGTTTATTGTATTTTTCCACCGGTGTCCCAAGTTGTGCCAACTTTGACCATGGCCTGTAGGGATGTGTTCCATTAGGGCTGGGCTACAAATGTCAAAACCTATTCCTTATATAACATACTACAGTTGACCAGGGTCTGTAAGCATACATGGAATAACGAATAAGGGGCCCTGCACCCATAGGGCCCCCACAAATCAGAATGCTCCAAGGGCCGATTTCGGTCTTAAAACACACTAAAAATGAGCTGAAAGTAGTCCTCTATCCTAGTTTCTTGGATTGTCACTGTTTACTGACTGTTTTATTTCTCTGATTTTTTTGTGAGCTGGACAGTCAGAAAGCCATATGAATGTATGTTCACAGTTTCAATAGGTTTTTAGTCATTTTAAAGGATAAATATAATATATATACATACAGTTTATAGTCTTAATTAATACACATGCCGGCCAGGATTGACACCTCATCATATGTTTGACACCCCTGGCACCTCAGTCATATGTTTGATGTAGGGAACAGGAAGCCAAATGGAACACAGACCTAAAAAGAATCTTGACCAATCGAGATGCCTTTGGAGCCTTAATGTGTCCCAAATGGCATAGCCCTCAGGATCCTTGGCAAAATGGTGTACTACACTGTAAAAAAGAGAAATATTACAAGCCTGAATATAATAGCATTAATAGTACAGACTGTTTTGTGCAAAATAAAACATCCTGAATCGTTGAAATTGTGGGAATATAGCCTTTAATTAGTAGGTTTATTGGTTACTTTAGAATGTACTTCATTCAAGGGAGAAGAGAAGGTTTTATTAGTTAAGCACTGCAGCAGAGTTGTCTGATGTTATGTTTCCTATCTATCTCAACCATACATCCGGTTACACCCCAATTTATAGACATGGCTACCGAGAATTCCACAACACAGTAACGTGACTTCCTGTGAACGAATACAAACGGATGTTCTGTTTGTTATCTAAACATATTAACTTATAGCAAAGTGTACATTCATACCATAATTCCACAGAATCAATTTTTGTTACCCTAAAATACTTGATACTACTAGGAGAAAATGCATTGCTTTTTCATATATTTTATTTTAAATGCTTTGCATTATTTTGCCTCACAAAATGTTTTGCCAATTATGTTTAATAATGTATTTTTGCCAAAATAAATGAAATGCCTTAATGCACGATATTTACAGTGGATTACACTTTGAAATGCAACAAAATGTGTTACAGGTCTGTGGGGTGAATACTAATGCAATCCACTGTAGGCTTGCTTAGATGTTCCTTCTTGTGGTAAAGGAACGGGTGCTGTTTGGAATGCAGCCTCTTGTTTGATTGAAAGAGGGTGAGCACTGCACTGCTATCCCCTGATCTCGTCTTGTACTGTTTGTTTTTTCTGGGAGCGGGCTGGTTCAAGCGTACATCGCACCGAATTACACTCTCGCCCCAAGTTAATCGCGTTCGCACACGACAGACCCGTTTATTTTAACACGTCGCCCCTCCATAGCCCGCCGGCTCAAAATCTCGTTTCTTAATTTCTCTCCCAAATATTGACAGTTGAGGAAGAAGGTGTGTGTGTGTGTGTGTGTGTGTGTGTGTCAATGTGAGAGAGAAAGAGACATTCTTGGGGGTGAGAAGTGTCCAAGAACAGCAAGCAGGCAGAATGTGAAAGGTCTTGTCGACGATGAGTCTTTAATCCCAACCATCTGTGCTAATAGGCCTTGTGTTTTTATGTCTATCCAATCGCCTCTTTCTGGAGTGCTCCGACCCGCAGCGTGCCTGGACAGCAGCTCTCTCTCCATTTTTCCACCATCCTTTGTGGCATTTGATTATCATTGGGATAATTTAACTTATTTTGATTGACACCAGCAAAAGGGGGGAGGAAGGTCATTTTGTTGTGCTAGTTATTGATCTTTCTCTCCCGTTTCAGTGTGTAGACTGTTTTGTCAAAGCTTTCCTGAGAAAACCTTGTTTATTTTATAACTGTTTTTTTCAACTGTACTAAACCAGGTTTTGAGTCTTTTTGAGATTAGAATGTTTATTTTTTAAGAGGGTCCTGGCCAAAATAGGCGCACAGAGAAGTTCCATAGAATAACACAATAAAATACAGGACTACAGTTCCTAATTATAAATTGAGCAGGTGTTGGGAGGTACAGTGCTAGCTAGAGGTCAAAACATGTAAAGCCCCATGTAAGTATACACCATAGATTTTATCATAGTTTATAATAATTCAGTATGACTAGAACCTTTAATTGTAAAATATTGTGTAGGTAATTTCAGTGGAGGGAGCAGAGTACTGGAACACCTTTACAATTGGCTACACAACACACCTTTACACATAGCTACACAACACTCTTACTCCTGTGTCTGGGCCTCTCACATGGACCTGCAAATTATTCCTAAAAAATTAGCTCTACAGAAGAAAACCCTGCATCCAGCTGTTTCATTAGAAATTCTCGGAACAATAAGGGGGCCTGCATCATGTGACCTTAGAGTGCGTGTAGGTATGTACGGCAGGGCCAATTCAGAGAGATAAGTAGGAGCAGGTCCATGTAATGCTCTGACAGTGAAACCCTGGAAATCAGCCCTAGCCTTAACAGGAAGCCAGCACTAGAGGCTTGAACTGGAGTAATATAGTACTTATAGGAGTATATTTTGTGTATTGTCTGGATAGTTACATAGAAGAGCATTGCAATAGTTTGAACAAACGTGTGAATTAGCTTTTCTTCGTAATCTTTCAACAGAAATTGGATTTTCGCAATTTTACACCGTGAATGAAACAAAAAGCTGCTCTTGACTGTTTTGGTTCCAGTGTAATGCAGATTGTTTATTTTATATGACTACAACTATCGAGATTTGTTGTCAGATCCGATTTCAGATCTTGTTTTTGGCACCTACAGTACAAAACTAGCATCATGGTTTTGTCCATTTTCAAAAGGAAAATAATATCTGTCACTTCCCTAGGTCTCGAACACAAGCTTCCAGGGTAGGACATTTTGGTGCACTGACATGTTTCATGAAAATGTACAGCTGTGTGTCATTTGCATATAGCAGTAAAAATAGACATTATGTTTCCAAATTACATCATCAAGATAGTATTCATATAATAAACAAATGTGGTCCTACAACGCAACCTTGATTAACACAAAAACATACTGTATTTTTGGATTTCTCTCCACAGACAAACTGGTGTCTATCTGATAGATGGATCTAAATCAGTCATGACCTTGTCCTTGCAGACTATATTTGGTGACCAATATCTCCAAAAGAATGAGGTGATCAATGTTTTCAAAAGCATCACTAAGGTCAAGAAACACAGGTCAAGGACAAGGTCTTGACGCCATCAAAAAACGGGTGGTTCAAACCCTGAAGGCTGATTAGCTAAAAGCTGTGTTATATGAGGCTGTGTCAGTAGGTATGACAAAAACTGCTAAAACCAGAGCTTTTCATATCTATTAGTCTTCAGGTACTCAGGGAGTTGCTTGGGAACAGATAATTGAAATAAAATTGGAATGGAAGACTCAGTATAGGCCTAAACAACACTCCTTTACACAAAGGTACAAGAGCGTTGGTGAAATGACCAAAAATTTTAACACTCTTCACTGTAGTCCGCAGGGCCACCAGACAGGGAAGAGAATGTTCCTCACTGTCACCCCCTGTCATTAGCAGTTGAGTTAGGTTTCTCCCGTGAAAGTGTGCGTTGATGTGAACCACATGCGGAGACCTGCGCTGACTGGTACCTGCTGGGGCCGCTCCACGACTTGACCTCTGTGTGTCCGCCTGTCGAGAGTGAGGGAGGATGGGGGGGGCTATGTCTAGGTCAGAGACATCAATCTGTCTGTGGACATCAATCGGTCTGTATGAGGGAAAAGTATGAAGCAAGTTAGAGGTAGTTATTTGAGCAAAAACGTGGCAAATCTAAACACAACGCGAACATCTAAAAACTGTATCATCAGGTTAAATTGACTCTGCAGTTAGTAGATGAAGGGCGAATGTAGGGAATAAGGTCCAATTTAGGAATCAGCCATGGGCTGACCTTACGAGGCGCTGAACGGAGAAGACAGAGCGGAGTTATAATTGACATAAGCTCTGTGTCCCAGTTCCAAATGGCACCCTTTTTTCTTACGTATCACAGTTCACTCCTTTTGACTCAGCCAAGCGTATAAAAGGGGGATGTGGAATTTGCTGGGTTATCATCAGTCGTATTTGGAGAAGAAAACATTATTTCATTGGTTTTAATGGAAAGCATGAGTGTGTTTTAGTGAGAAATGTGGGATTCTGGAGCGCTTGGCTGGCCTTTGAAAGGGGTTGTTAATATTGAAATGGATCATTTTAATGTGCATACCTGCCTTTTACCGAACATTGTTCTATTACATGGCCCTTGTTTGTATGCCTGTGAATCCGACTGTGAGGTGGGCAGATGTGCCATGGGTACATGTCTTCAAAGGAAATACTATGTTCCTGTCTCTGCATCCAACCTCATTCAAGTATTATCTTGAATGTATTTGAATTATGGTTTATTGAGCTTTCAGGCTAAAAAGGTACCAAGTGTAAACCCTGCCTCTGGAATTTACTCCTGACAAGGCTGGAATTTGTCAAAAAATTGTCAGCCATTTTGTGTCAGCCATACATCCAAAATGACCCCATTTTAGATGTATGGCTGACACAAAATGGCTGACAGATGTGTATGTAACACATTAGCTGTAACTGATCTTCTTTGTTTCGGTCCGTCACAGCAGTGAATGCCATGGTGTGGTACAGTCTGTTGCCTGGGCCGGGCTATGACCTCTTCTCCATCGACCCCCATTCCGGACAGATCAGCACCAACACCCATCTAGACAGGGAGATGTACCAGCACTTCACACTTCGAGGTAATACAAATGATCACACAGCAACTTATAAATGGCGTCTTCTGTTAATTTTATTGTGGATTTCACTTAACCCGTTATATAACTGGGTGAGTTAGTTGAGAACCACTTCTCGTTGTCAGTGGCAGCCTGGTCAAAGGCATACAATTGCAAGGGGACAGCACAACACACACACACATAAATAATGTAATGTGATTTAGTGACTACGATTGTGTCCCCACTTGCAGAATCCAAACACACCTTTAAACCCAAGACAGTGCCAATTCCCATGATCCCCGGTGACTTATCGAACCATATAGCACGCTCGTTTGTTCCTGTGGTTGGTTTCCTTAATCTCTGGAAAAATTTGCCGCACCGTGAAAGAACTTGGGAAATGTATACTGTAAGGAACAGTCATGGTCCATTTGGTCAACCATGGCTCCGTTTCCTGGAAAGCTACCATCCTGGAGCTTTTTCGCTCCAACACAAATCCAGTGCACCTGATTCGAATAATTTGCTGATTGATAGGGCGAATCAGGTTAGTTACAGCTGGCGTCGGATTGAAAACGTACTGGCGGTTAACTCTTTAGGAATACTGTTTGGAGAGATGGGGATGTCAGCCATGGGCTTAATGCTCTCCTCCGTTTTATACTGACACCTGCGCACATGCGTATGGTTTCCCTCTTGCAGAATGCAAGTTTATTTTTCAATAAGAATGTTCCACCAAAAGAGAGAATCAGTGTGAATAGTAGTCAGGGATGTAGGTGTACATATCTCGGGATATCAGCCAGAGTGTGGAATTCTAGCTCCGTTTGAAAGCCCCACCATGCGATACTTGGAGACAGTTTTCTCGCTCTGCCAGCCTCTCATTTAGGTCACTGCTTGGCTTGTCACATCTGTTTCCACCATAGGGCTTAATAAAATATCTTGAATATTTTCAACACTACTTCTTTCACCTTTTCCCTCTTCCCCTCATTCTGTGGCACACTCTCATGCCTGCTCTCATTCTCTGTCGCTCCCTCTCTCTTTCTCTCTCTCTCGCTCTCTCTCTCCTGTGCTCACTTCTTTCACTCCTGCTTACCCACCCTCATATACCCTCCCCCTCTGACTCTGCTCTCTGTCTTGTTGTACAGTTCACAGCCATAATGAACTTGAGGTCTACCCAATTTATGAAAGCTACATTATTCACCAGACTGATGTAGAGACCAGGCGAAATGTTCTTACCGTGCGTCCCGAATACCAGACTATTCTCATTCACGCAGTGCGCGGAAAGTAGTGCTAAATAGGTGCCATTTGGGAGTCAGTCTCAGCCCTGGGGGTTGGGAGTGTGTTCCACCGTCGGTTTTGTTGCTTTTTTCCACTTCTACGAATGTGCCCCAAAATGCATGCTAAAACTAGTGCACTGCATATTGAATATAGGTTGCCATTTGGGGCATACATTGGCCTAAGGTCATTTTCAGGCACGCCTTACACAAATACAATTATATCTAAAATATGCAATAATATTTTGTGATAAACTGCTTTCAGATGTGCACATGGTGATATTTGTACAGTTCAAAATGGAGTATGTTGAATAATTAAATCTACTAAGGAAATATAATTACAGGAAAGCAGAGATGTATTCAAGCCTTGCCAGAATCGACCCAGTGATGATTGTGAAATGGCAAGGGACGTCAGGCCAATTTTCCACTAGTAGAGTCAGATGAAGATGGTGAAGGGGGGCTCATATCAGCAGAAAGTGTTGTGGGCAGTATAGGATGTTGATGCAATTTAGAAGCAAGTATTGAAAAAAGTCAGACTTCAGCTATGACTTAGGAAGGACTATTTTAAGAACTTGTTTATCTGTTAAAGGTGCATGGGATTTTTATTTTAGTTAATGTCCATACTGTATCTACAGTAATTGTGAAATTATGTTTCACAGTATTTCTTACCCGCCAGTGTTGTGACTGGCTGTGAAATTTGCCTATTGATATCTCCTCCCCCGGCTTGGGGTTGTCAAAATGAGTACACTGTTTTGACTGTGTGGCTGAGGCAAGCAATCATTGTAGAAATCACTGGCATTTCCTGGTTCCAAAAAATCTACACAGTGCGCTCAATTTGTCTTCATTTGAAGAAACATGAACTAAATAGGTGTCAGGTATCATTTTATATCTAAATCATTTTGAAATATATTTTCTTTTAACTATTTTTTATAGAACACAAAACTGGAATTTTCACAAAGAAAAAGAAAATGTAAATGTTTATTTTTTTCTTCCTTTTTTTAATAAACATTTTAAAGAAAAACTAAAATAAAAACAGGAATTAAAGAAATAAAATGTGAACCAAAAAAAAGAACATATCACCCAGCCAGAAAAATTCTAAACGACAAAAGAAATAAAGTTAAGCATGTCTTTCCTTATATATCATTCATAGGAAGGGAGAATTCATGCTTAATTCAATCATACTATTCTTGTAATTCAAAACATGGGGAAGAAGTCTCATTTGTAACACCCTTAAAATCTGGAATGAAAAAAATTGACAAATGAAATTTGTAAATGTTTTTAAAAAGCAGGTAAGAGCCAGTGACATTACAAAAGCATGCTCACCTGTTTGGGGAATTTATGTTTTTATGTAATTATTGCAAAATATATTATGGGCTGGTAAAAACATTTTTTCATCTACCTGTCTGTGGCCTGTGAACATAACAAAAAATCATTTCTAGTCCAACTTGGCTCTCCAGCTCCCATGGGAACTCTAAAAGGAAACCCTGGCTCCAACCTGTCCAACTGTGTTAGTTCAACATAAAGTTTAGGGCGGGTGACACACATTTTTTTCCTATTCTCACTGTTACTGGCCTGTAACTATTCACAGCTATCTATCTTGTAAACAATAACTTTTTTCAAGGCTTCACTTACTGTCGTACCAATTCTTCCCAAATGCATGCATGTTTGTCTCCAAAATAACAAACATTTTAGGAATTTAATTGATAAAATTATTTTATCGTGGGTTAAAAAATTCCCATTACTTTCCCAGAATTCCATGTTTTTACCAGACCTCCTGGTAGGTTACCATACTCCTTCTGACTGTGGGAATCTTCAAGCTGCACTTTATGGAAAACCTAGGAATTTAGCGTTTTGTAGTGCTGCAACAGTCTTCACACAAAACTAAACATTCCTCTCCTCCCTGGTCCCACCTCCTGCCTCATTCCACCCTTCCAGTACAGGCCCGCGACAGTGGCGTCCAGCCTCTCTCCAGCACAGCGACGGTCCTGTGCTCGGTGCTAGACGACAATGACAATGTCCCTGAGTTCATGCAGGCGTCCTTTCAGCTCAGCCTCCCAGAGAACCTACCCCCTGGGGTCATTCACACTGCCCAGGCCTCAGATCCAGACCACGGAGTCAATGGCACCGTAACCTACTCCATAAAGGGTGACTTTTATATAAAGCTATTAAAAATCATTCCAAACAGAAACAAATCTATGCTGTGTGCATTGACTTACATTCATTAGTTGTCCTGTCGACTGTAGGTGAGAACTACGATGGCCGTTTCGCCATCCACCCCACCACGGGCGCGGTCAGCACAACTCAGGAATTAGACCGTGAGGAACGGCCCAGCTACAACCTTTGCATCCAGGCCAGTGACGGCGGCCAACCCACCCCCCTCAGCTCGTCCACCATGCTGCTGGTGCTCCTACTGGACCAGAACGACAACAGCCCCTTGTTCAGCCGCAAGAGCTACCGTGCCTCCCTGGTCGAAGGGCTCCCTGCAGGGTCTGAGGTGCTGCGCCTGGAGGCCCGCGATGTAGACGAGGGGCCCAATGGTGAGGTGACCTTTTCCCTGGCCGAGGACCATCTGGGGGTTTTCTCGGTAGAGCCCACCACAGGCGTGGTGCGTACCACCCGCCCGTTGGACAGGGAGACCAGGGCTCAGTACACCTTCAAGGCCTTGGCTACCGACGGTTGCACCAGGGGTCCACGCAGCTCCATCACCACAGTGACCGTGCAGGTGGATGACGTCAACGACAACTCGCCCGTCTGCACGGAGAACCCACTTGTCGGCTGGGTCACCGCGGGCACAATCCCAAAAAACACTGTTGCCACCGTTGGAGCGTCAGACAGTGATCGCGGCGACAATGGGACCGTCTGGTTTAGCTTAGCGGGAAACGAGACACTTTTCACCATCAGTGTAAAATCGGGAGAAATACAGTTGAACGGGTCCGTAAGTCCAGGTTTTTCAGATACTAAGCTCCAGGTGTTGGCTACAGACCGTGGTACACCAGCTCTTACCTCTACCTGCCTAGTTTTCATTCAACTGAAGGGAGAGGACGAGCCACTGCGGTTCACAGAGACAATATATGAAGCAGCTGTGGCAGAGAACAGCCAAACTGGTACGGAAGATCTGCTCTTTTATCAGTATAATAACATTATTCAAGTGCACTGATAAGTTCCAGGTGGTCCCTAATAATCTCCCTTGTGTGCATTTGTGTGTTCACTACCACCCCCGTATTTAAATGCATTGGATTGGTATGGCATGGGCTAGTTTCTATGTATCAATATTTGCTTTTAAATCCATGAAATTGCATATTTTTAGAGAAAGGATCATTTTTTTGGGATCCATCCCATTTGAATTTGATCGCCACTTGGATTCTGCTTTTGTACCGTTGCCTTCATTAAAATTTGTGCTCTGCACTTGAATCCACTCCCATCTCCCTGAGGTCATTACAGTAATATTTTTCACTGGATTAAAAAAAATTTATTTGCTTGCCCGTCCAGGCTTATGGGTGGGAAACGTGGTTGCTCACGACCGGACTGACGGCAAACGGCAAATCGAATACAGCATCTTCAACGGTGACGAGAATGGTGCATTTGCCATCAACCAACACACAGGTATGAACTGAAAGTTTTCCACTGGAATTACAGCCCAACCCACTGCTTACAAACCACCAGTCCTCAATTCAAAACCAAAAAAAGAATAAAATTCCTCTCCAGCCTCTGTAGAACCTAAATAATCAGGTGATCCAGGTGTCTGGGAGGAGTGGGGGGGTGACTTTTGTGTGAACAATCCAGTTCTGAAAATGTCAAACACTTTAATTGCTGCAATTGTGTTATGTAAAAGCAACTATTTTGCTAAAAACATATTTGCCTCCATAATTATCAGGACGGAAGCATCTTTTGTACACTATAATGTAAAAGATTTTTCTGAGAAAAAGTATTTCTGTGAAGTAGGGTTACTTTGTATAAAAGTGTTGTTAATTCATAACGGTGAAATAAATTTATATTATTATTAAGCTAAAATAATTACAAAAATGCCAATAGGTTTTTGTTTTGCCCTGAAGTGTGTATACTTTCACAGCATAGCTGCAATATAGTTTTTCAACTGGAACATTTATAAACATTGCTGGAGTGGGATTTCATTCCGCACTCCAGGCGATGAATAGTTTCTAATTTCCCCACCAATGGTTATCATTAAAACTAGAAGTAAGGAGGCTGATCCTACATCTTTACGTAGGGGAAATTCAGGCACCACATTAGCTCAAACCACATGGTCTGCATCCCAAAGACCAAAAGTAGAGCACTTATCTGCATCTCTGGTCAAAAGCTGCGCACTTTAAAGGGTGCGGGGTACAATTTAGGATGCATCTATCAGTTTAGATGCCAGTGCGCTGGTTGGCAATCGCCAGCGAGCATTCTTCTTAATTGCCAGCAGCAGGAACTCCAAACATGCTTCTTTTTCCTGTTTGTTGTTTGGGTAGTTTTCGAAGCCAGACACACACTGAACCCAGAACATTTGTCCATCCTACCTCCACCTATTCTTCTATCCATCAGTTTTCTGCACATCAGTCCATACTAATAGCCCAAGATCCCTCTCCCAAACAGTACTTCATTCCTTTCGGTTTCCAATTAGCCAGCTAGAATCGTTCGATTGCCTCGGACCGCCACTCTCCCCCGTCTCTCGTTATCTTTAACTTCTTCTCTCCACATCTCGCTCTCTCCATCCTCTCCCCCTTTTCCTGACTCTCTTGTTCTTTCCCCCTCCCTGGATGATTCAATGCATTGTCTACTGCAGCAGTTGAGATGTTTTCCCCCCATACCCCATGATGTTCCAAATAATGCACTACTATTCCCTATGTAGTGCACTACTTTCAACCAGGCCTCCATGATCTACTACATAAAGTAGGGAGCAGGGTGCCATTTGGAACATGGGAACAGACTTCTCAGTGGAAAACAGACTGAAAGACGTCAGAGGCCTTAGCCAGCATGGATTCATTATGGCCTAAACTTTCTGTGTGTGTGAGTGTGTGTATGCGCGATTTTTGAACATTTTCATGTGTTTTGGATGTAAAACTGTAAATATATAAATTATCACATACTAGGACATGCATAACAAATGAGCACACATGCATGTAAATATACTCCTGAACGTTGTAGTGCTGCATGAACCTGTTATTTAGATAGAATCTTCTTTCAAAGCATAGTTTTAAAAAAAGCCTTTGGTAACACTTCATTTTAAGGGTTCCGAAAGTGTATTATCAGTAAATGTTATCAGTAAAATTTGAACTATTTACTAACCCTAACCCCATCCCTAACCTTTATTCTAATTCTAACCCAAACTTTAGCCAGCAGTTTGCTTATCAATAGTTTGTTCAAAGTTTGTTGATAGCCTTACATCTATAGAACATCTACAGATGGAAATTGGGATTCTCAACCTAGTAATAGTAACCAAGCATGTTTTGATATCCATAGCGACATAAATGAGCCATTAGTTAGTTAATTGTCTCAGTCAATGATAGAACAACTGATTTTTCACTTTGCCAGCTCTGGGATTTAATCTATCATCCTTTCAGTTACTGTTCACATGCTGTAACCACTAGGCAATCTCCCTTCCTATCTCTTCTCTAAACCTTCTTACACATCCTGTTATTATACTGTCTTTCCCCTTTCCCTCTCACAGGTGACATCACAGTGAGGGACCAGGCCAGTCTGGACTATGAGGCCAACCAGAAGGTGAAACTGGTGGTGCTGGCCAATGGTGGCCCCTGGCGCATGACCTACTGCCAGGTCACAGTCATGCTACAGGATGTCAACGACAATGCGCCAACCTTTGATCAGAGCTACTACCGCACGGCCGTGTGGGAGGGTCAGGTGCACAACACCTATGTCATGCAAGTACGTGTTGGAGCAGTTAGGCGTTCACTTTTTCAGTTCGAGTTTTGTCAAACACTTAGTCATTGTTAAAAATCACTTGCTAGTCTGTCAGGTAGATGACAACTGAAACAGGACTGTAAATGACATTAACTTTGTTTGAATTGAAAATGCAAGACATTGAAATGGGCTTCAACATTTTTGAGGAGTATGTTGATAATGATTATTAATAATAACTAGGGCTGTGAAAGTTAACGCGTGCGATTAATTAAAACAGCTTAACGCTGTTAATTTGTTTTGTCACCATTAAGGCATTTTTCTTGTTTGAGCCTCAGGATCATCCATAGTTAGCGCTTGACTTGGGCGGGAGCTGTCACTTATTGATTTGCAACAGAGTATGGGTAATTTCATTGGCATTTGACTTGAGCTGGTGTTGTCCAGAGCACTTCACATTAACTTTTTCAGTACAACAATGGAGTAGCTTTCGCATTCCTGTCGTGAATCGTGTTTACGTGCCACTTGTCTGTAAATCCTGCCTAACAGCTCGTTACCTACTCGTGCGTTAGAACACAATCTGCACTGTTCCAAGTTGTTGGAAATTGGAATAGCTTATCTATGAGAACAGCAGTGCCTCCCCTCTCACCCTTTTCTGAAACTGGCCCCGGACACTATGTGTGCTCAAATCCACCTGTTAACCTTTCAGTTACTGGTCAGATGTTATAACTTCTAGGCTACCTGCTGCCCCCAAACTTACCAGTCAGTGCATTAGCTGTGGCCCAGTCCATTATGTTAACCACTTTTGATTGTCCTGCTTGCTAGAAACCTCTAGGTAGCTAGCTTGTGCATTACCTAGCTACATACCTTGCTAGCGAGTACAGGGTAGCTAGCTAGGTACTAGTGCTAACACTACTCACCCACCAACAAATACACTCTAGCTAACTAGCGAGTTTATATATTTTTGTGGGATTATAACTATCATCCATAATTCCATGACCACCACAACCTTGTCTGAATTTACTCTTAAATGTTTGTTTTACATTTGACAGAATATATGATATGTTTATGTTAGATGTTGGTTATGTAGCTACAGCTCATAAGTCTTTATATAGCCTTTCTCCTTCCATTGTAGGTGTTTGCTTCTGATGCTGACAGTGGTACGAATGGTCTGATTGAATACTCCATACTGTCCGGTAACCAGAATGAGGCATTCATTATCGATTCAGTGCGTGGGATCCTCGCCACCAACACTGTTCTGGACAGAGAAATCACATCTTTTTACAAGTATACAAACTTACATTATGCTTAATCCTACCATAGAGTTTTCATTTGCTAAGGCAATATAGTAATGAAAGATGCATGCTCCTTAATGCTTTTCTGTGGGTGCAGGTCTTTGAAAATATTATTTGAAAATATAGCTGCAAGCAGCAATTAGGGGTCCAAGCAAACAGAGCGCAAGACAAGGATTGGCCACGCAAGCCCGAGAGTAGACCCAGCAATTCGTTTTTGCGTTAGGTGGTAATGAGCATTTAAACAGATTTTCCGAAACAGCGCCCCCCTCATGGCTGATCAGCGCCACACACCACGGGCCTCTTTCGCATCTCGTTCCGACCACAGACACCAAGTTTGGTGACAATCGGACAAACGGTTGCTGAGAAATGCCCTCACTTCCTGTGGAATTCTCGGACACAGGAAGTTGTTGGCACATGACGTATGCAGACCTCCCATGCACTCCATTCCGACCACGGATACCAAATTTGGTGACAATCGGACAAACGGTTGCCGAGAAACTCACTCGCTTCCTGTTTGGCACCTTGCCGCCATTTTTGATCGGCTGCAACAGGCAAACGATTTTGCAAATCAAAAATCCACAAAGTATCTTTTGTTAGGCTTCGCCTGTAGATCATCTCTGCCAAGCTTCGGGAAGATTGGACAAAATTTGTGACCTGTGAAAATTTTTAGATCTTTAACAGGAAGTTGAATATGGCGGAAATACAAGATATTGGAGCTCGATGTTCCAAGAGGCAGTTTTGTTTAGCATACTGCCAGTCACATTGTGAGATATTGTGAGGTTTGGTGATTTCAGCTCCAAGGAGCACAAAGATATTGATATTTGAAAAGCTCAAGTTTGATGACACACTGTAGCGATCTTGCCCAAACTTTTACTGGTTGTTGGGGGCCTATAAGACTTTCTATTCATCAAGTTTCATGGCGGTCAAGCATTTCTAAAAGCTTTAATTGATAGTTTGAATTTGATTGGCCCGTGGCGGTCACATGGAATGCCGACTCCCTATTTGTTGTAGTACACGAACCTATTGCACTCATGCAACTCACCAAGTTTGGTAGAAATATCTGTTTGCGTTTAGGAGTAATGAGCCTTACAAGTGGCTTTTTGGTATAGCGCCACCATATGGCCGATTAGTGCCAAACACGGCAGGCCTCCTCTGGTTCTCCTTCCGAACATGCGTAGCAAGTTTGGTGCCAATTGGACAAACGGAGGCTGAGATACAACCTCACGTATAGAATGGCGGCAAAGCCGCCATTTCTGATTGGCTGCAATGGGCAAACGATTTTGCAAATAAAAAATCCACCAAGTATCTTTTGTTACGCTTCGCCTGTAGATCATCTCTGCCAAGTTTCGGGAAGATTGGATAAAATTTGCAACCTGTGAAAAATTTTAGAGGGTTTTCACAAAATCCAAAATGGCGGAAAATATAGTTAGGCGCAAATTAAAACGGCCTCTAGGAAGGTTGTTCAGCACATGGTCATGCATCATATGAAACTGGTTTCATGTCTCTAGGCCAATCACAGCCTGAGTTATAAGCGTTTGAAAATCACGACTTTGACCCGATGGTGGCGCTAGAGGAATTGACCTACGGACACCAAAATTCGTTTTTGTGAGTTTGGCAGAGCCCTCTATGGATGTGCCAAGTTTAAAAAAAAGTTAGCCAGTAGAAGTTGGTAAACTTGCAAAAACAGCGGAAGAAAGAGAATAATAATAAAAAAACTAACAATTACAATAGGGTTCCTGCAGCTTCGTTGCTAGGACCCCTAAATATTAGTCTTGTAGTGCCAAATTGTCAAATCACTGTATTTTTATTTCAGCTTAATTGTGACACTTTTTATAATGTTTTTTTTAAGATTAAAACAAGACCTGTTAAGGTGCATAGTCAGCTTTGTACATACATCTGAGAGTTACCTCTGTACAATACATGCACATTTAATGCTCATAGACTACTGATACCTGCATAGATCATTACTGAGCCAAGAATGACATCTGGTGTTTGGCAGTGCTGCTCATAGCTGTAGAAAATAGATTAGATTACACTCTACTTTATTGTCATTGAACAGTACGAGTACAGTACAACGAAATGCAGTTAGCATCTAACCAGAGGTGCAAATATTGCCTTAAACTCCTAACGGGTTTGAAACATGTGCAGACATATTGTCTGGTATTAATGTGTGATTTTCTGGTGGTGGTGGTGGTGCTCCCAGACTGGTCTTGCAGGCATCAGACAGGGGGAGCCCTCCTCTCAGCAGCACCGCCACAGTCCGGGTCCAGGTAGTGGACGTCAACGACAACAGCCCAGCCATCCCCCCCATGGAGCCTGTGGTCGTAGCAGAGAGTAAGACACTTCCCTCTGTAACTAGCCACCTCATTCCCATTATAGTGAACATATTCAACCAGGGTCAATAGGGGTCAATGTTTTTTGATTTCCATTTTCCAATCAAATGTTTCATTGATTTCATAAAACAACATGCAAAACTATTGAGGTAATCTTAACAGGTCAGTGCGGTCAGGAAACGTTGTTGCTGGTGATGTTTTGTTCTGTTCTAAAGGCAGGGACAAAAGCTAGTATTTCTTGATTGAGAGGGCTTACAATTTGAGATGATTAATATGTATCAAAATAATGTTAGAGATGAAGTTGAACACGATTGCTCACACCCAATTTAAGTAAGCCATTATCTCTAAATATTTCAACTTTTGATACATAAGGTATATGAACAGAATACATAAGATATTAACCACTAAATGCTTACTTGCCCTTTACAACAAGCAGTGTGAGATCGACTAGGTGAAGTGTTTGATACTACTGTAAGTACGTCACTCACACTGGTATGTTGTTGGTTACCAGACCTCCCAGCTGGTTACACGGTGACCCAGGTCCGCGCAAACGACGTGGACCTTACATCCACAGTCACATACAGCTTTTCGGACAACACCAGCTCCGCCGGGAGCTTCGCCATCGACCGCTACACAGGCGTGGTGACCCTGACACGAACGCTAGACCACGAAGAGCAGATGGAACACAGGCTGACGGTGTGGGCCTCTGACTCCCTTCACCTTGCCGCTGCCGATGTCGTGGTGCAGGTGCTGGATGTCAACGACAATGCGCCCGTCTTCTCCCAGGACTCCTACCAGGTATCTAGCACTGGTCCATGTAACATTTCATTTATGACTGATTAATAATGAGAGCTACTCACAAGGGCGATGGGGTTATGTCAAGCTGGTCAATGTATATTTTGTTCATGCGACTCACAATTGAACTCCTTCAATCTTTAGTGATGTCCTCTGACTCAAAGTTCTCCATGAGATGGTTATAGGTGTTTCCTGTTAATGAAATGTTTGTTTGGACCCCCAGGTGGAGCTTCCAGAGCTTTCCCCTGCCAACATGTTGATCCTGACTGTATCTGCCACAGACAGAGATGCTGGACACAATGGCAAACTCAGCTACAGACTCCTATCACCTCCTCCACACGGCTTCTACATCCACCCAGACAATGGTAAGAAATATTCAATCTATCTACCAATTAGAGGATTGCTCATTTCAGGAAAAATGGTAAATACATAGCGCTCATGAGCATTTCAACAATATAGTAAATTCACTTATTTAGTTTATTGTGTGGACAGAGAGTATGGCCAAGTTTAAGTGATAGACGAAGAATGTGTCACACTTCGATTAGTGGAGGCCATGTACATTTTTTTCTTCATTACCGGAAATGTCAATAGAGAACATCCTCCCAACAATACCCAGCGTTCAAGAATAAAGTCAGTCATAAACTTCAAAGATGAATAGATTTAGCTGCCACTAGGCCTCAAAACAATAGGGCTAATCCTCATGGGATAATACAAAATGTGCTCATCTTAGTTCCTACGATTCAGCTTGTCAAACGTAAAGACCTTTTCTTTTTTTTTCTTTTTTTTTTACAGGTTTATGTCTTTAGACTGTCTGGTAGCATAGTTTTCATTCTCATCTTTTACATTCCCTCTTTTAAAATCTAATTATACTGGCATGCTCTGTGCCAGTATAACTTGTGTATAATAGGGGGCTCTACACATCAAGGGATATCCAGAGTATCCACAGGGTCAGTAGCCTCTGTCTCACCATCCATCAATACTTTGTCTTTCTAAAGGGCATGGATGTGTGAATGAGTGCAGGGAAGCGAGAGAAAAAAGAGATGATGAGCGTAAACATGAAAGACAGGTGATGAGGTCACTGATATAATGGTCTGCTAAGGAGCCGGGTCTCTCCTGCTAGCTCAACGTTTCAAGATGTCCGGGTAAGCCAGCGCCCTCCCCGACTTGATGAGTGAAGAAGATGAATTGAATGAGCCGAAGCTAACTCAGAAACCACAACATTCTCAGAGCTGTCTCTTGCATTTTTTTTGCTTCCAGCCAAGCATGATTTGTTACAGCCTCTTGTTGCTTTCGAGGGCCACTGACTTTAGAATGTGTTCTCCTTGTTTTATTTTGCAACCAAATAATGGGTGAAGTGAAATTTGGACAGGCATCAATATTTGAATTAAGCCTCTCAGAACCATGTCTTAATCTTAATTTGAACCAGATACACAATACTGTCTCCTTATGCATTTCCTCCAGTTTCTATATGTTTCACTGGTTGGGAAGTTGTTTTTGATTCTCTGTAATGAGAAAGACAAAAAAGGTTTCAATCAGTTTTCAATCTCTATTTCCTTTCTTCACATCAGTAAACTTAATTTGGTAGTTTAACATTTTTAAATGAAACTTCAGCAACAAGCCCACAAAACCTGTTTAAAGGATTATAGCCACGATACAGAATTTGGTTTTCAGTCAAATGACAGCCCTACACCTCTGTTTTTTATTATGCTGAAGAATTGGGCTGTATAAATGTGATCACTCTAAGACCATAGACTCAGTGATTGATTCAACTCATCAGGTATTGAGTGATTTTGTTCTACTGCATTTGCGGCTATCCCGTTCTCCCTTTTAAAATAGTTTTAATCTCCAGGGGCTTTCCTGGTTGAATAGGCATTCCACCAGCGTTGATCTATTTTTATAGGCTGTTCTTTACTGTAAAAATGAGAGCTTTAATTATGCCCTGCACTACAGCTACTTCACTGTGGCCTCAAATTCTTGTTGCGGCTTACCAACACTGTCCAGGGGTCCCGAAGATGACTTCACAAATTGGTTCAGCACTGTTCTGCACTTCAAACTCTTTTTAATAGTGGAGTTGCTATGATGAGGGAATGCGCCTCATGATTGTGAATTGGGCATCTCAAACTGTCCTGCCATAGCAGCTGTAGACTGACAGATGAACAACTGAAAAGCACCCCTATTGTCCTAACATTTGACTATGACAAAATAGATATCATCAACTTTTTATTTGTATAGCACTTTTAATTAAGGTGAATAAAGCCGAAAAGATACTCAGAACTTTTAGTAGGTTGAAAACTAGTAAGACTGTTTTTCAATTCTGAGAGGCAATAGATAACTCCAAACCCATTTCTCTTTCAGGGTCAGTGTTCACAAACAAGCCCCTGAAGTACGTCACCAACAGTAACGTGATCCAGCTTGTGGTGGAGGCTAGAGACGGGGGTGACCCCCTTCTCTCCACAGTCACTTCAGTGGACATCCTGGTCCTAGACGCCAACGACCACATCCCCCTTTTCCAGCACAACACTTACACAGTCAACCCTTCCGAAGATACACCAGTGGGCACCACATTGCTGACCCTCTGGGCCGAGGACCAGGACTCGGCACCCGAAAACACACGCCTGGATTTTGCCATCGTGAGTGGCAATGAGAACAGAAGGTTCTGTATAGAAGTAGGAGCGGTCCAAACAGAGAGCCAGCTGAAAACCAAGGGGAGTCTAGTTTTGTGCCAGCCATTGGACCGTGAGACCACAGAGAGCTACACATTAACAATGACTGTTTCTGACTGTGGCTTGCCCCCATTTAATAGCTCGGCGGTTGTGGTGGTCACAGTAGAGGATGTCAACGATAATGCACCAGATTTCGTAAATGCAGAGTACCACGCTCAGGTCAGCGAGAGCAGCCCAATGGGCACACGACTACTGCAGGTACTCGCCCAGGACCCTGACCATGGAACCAATGGTCTGGTCTGGTATGACATTATCTCAGGGAACAGCAAGGGTCACCTTAGGCTTGACCCTCACACCGGCATCCTGGAAGTCAATCAAAGCCTTGACTACGAAGAAGACTCCCAGTACACACTTACCATACAGGCTTCCGACGGGGGCAAACAAGGAAATCGCAAGGTGACCTTCACTGTAGTCTTTGTCACTATCTTGGACGAGAACGACAACTCGCCCTACTTCATTTTCCCAGTGGTCAACTGCTCTGTACAGGAGAACCTGCCAGCCTTTACCTTGACTTGTTCAGTATACGCTGTAGACCAAGACTCTGGATACTATGGCCAGCTTACCTACTCCATACTGTCGTCCTGCTTCATGGATTATGGCAGCGGTAGCCCTGACAGGAAAGAGGCCTTTGCCATCGACCCTCTCACAGGGGACATCCACACTCGGCAAACCTTTGATTTTGAGCGGGAGAGTGAATACTGCTTGGTGGTGGAAGCCAGAGATAAAGGCGAGCAGGCTGCCACTGTGAGGGTCCAGGTGGCCATCGAAGGGATGGATGAGTTCAGTCCTGTGTTCACCCAGAGACAGTACCGTTTTGTCCTCCCCGCGAACGTCAAGGTCGGACAGATAGTCGGCCACGTTATGGCTATGGACCACGATGGAGGCCTGGATGGTGTGGTGGAGTATTCCCTAGTCAACCCTTCACCGTTTTTCTCCATCAACAAAACAACGGGTGCTGTGTTTGTCTCAGGCCCGGTGTACCGCAAGAGAAGTAGTTTTTCAAACCAAGATATGGTTGAGCTCTTGGTGTCCGCCGGCAGTCCCAGAATGGACTCCAGATCCACCACAAGCCTGGTGACGGTCAACATCTCTAATTCAGCTGAAGCTCTGGTCGGTGTGGCCCTCAGCGTCCACACGATCACCTTGGGCATTTCTCTAGCCATCTTCCTCCTCCTCCTCATCAGCTTCATAGGCCTCGTCCTTAGGTACAAGACCAAGGAGGCAGCAATTAAGAAGGCAGCCGCCATTGCAGCCAACCTCAACCACGGCACAGGCACGTTTGGCAGGACCAACCGAGGCCAACAGCACACCAGCATAAACATCGGCTTGCGGGAGCTGAGGGCTCCCATCCCTATGCGAGTGAAGAGGGAGATATCCCTCCCAATTCGGAACTCGGACATTAGTGGCCGAGGCTCAGCGGAAGGTGAAACAGCTGAGGACCAGGAGATCAAGATGATCAACGAATACCCACGCCGCAAGAGGGCCGACTCGGATCAGAGCGAAAGGGTGTCTGACTCCGGTGTGCCTCGTGACTCAGACCACCTTTCCTGCCATTCAGAGGATGGGGACCCAGGGACAGTCATAACCACTGTTTCCAGCATAGATCTTGCCACCGGTATGCAAAGCTCTGAGAGCCTCTACACCTTTAAAGAGGAGGGAGGGGGTGAGGGGATGCTTCCTCAGGTCAGGATGAGGGACATGGAGGAGAGCATGAGGGGCTATGTCCCCCTCTCGGACCGCCACGCTTCTGTGGATGGCTCCCTCAGTTCTCTGGTGTGCCTGGAGGAGCAGCTGCGGGGTAGTTACGGCTGGGACTATCTGCTGGACTGGGAGCCTCGCTACCACACGTTGGCCTCCGTCTTCACCGATATCAGCCTGCTGCCCGACGAGGAGCTCCAGGGGGCCCACGAGGACCTGGCATCCGAAGCACGCTGCCTCATGCACCCACCGCCCCTGATCACAGGCGTAGCGCAGCCTGGTATCAGGGCTGTGCCCCCCCGGATGCCACCTCGCAGCATGCACACCCTCACTCGGAGGCCTTCCTACCCGAAATATGCCTACGAACCCCTGGCCCGGAACACAGGACTCACTCCATCCGCTATGACCCCCAGCTTCTCTCCCTCATTGTCGGTGCTCACCTTACGGACTCCCAATGCCTCCCCGGTGGTTTCAGAGACTGGGCTGGGGGTCTTTAGGTTGGATGCCAGCAGCCTTTTGGAGGGAGAAATACAGGTTTAAATCTGCCTGGGAAAAATACATTTATTGACTTTGAAAAATACATTATATTGAATGATAATGTGCCAAATACTTGCATTAAATGTCTCCTCTTCAGGTTTGATCAGGTTATCCCACAATAAATTCAATCAGCCATTACCGATGTTAACTGTAGTTAACCTTAGATTACATTAAGTTATCTCCATGTATGGGATTTTCCACCATTTCACAAAAGGAGAGTATAACAGTCAATGATAAATCTTTATTTATTGTTACAAGAGTTCCTGAATTACATTCTGGGAAGGTTTATAAATAAAAAAAAAATGTAAAACATTATATAATGCAACACAGAAGACCCAAATGTATCTCTTAGTAGTATTTGTGTGCCTGAATGATTAGCATGGCATTGGTAACCTATGAAAGTGTGACTTGAAATGTTTTACTGGAGTCTCTAAAATGTTGTGATTCATGTAGAACAAATAAAGAAACTAAAATTTGTTTCAGGGACTTTACAGTGGGCCTAAAGTGTAGCCAAACTGACTTGGGCCAAATTCAAATATGTATAGTTAGAGATGGACCTCCCAAATTCTGAAAATACTGACCATCAGATTACATTACATTAGTTTTAATATTCCCTATACACATGAAATGAACACACACTCTATGGCCAAATGTATGTGGATAATACAACTAATTATTGAGTTTAGGCGTTTCAGCCACTCCCATTGATCACAGGTGCATAAAATCCAGAACATAGCCATGACATCTCTATAGACAAACATTGGCAGAACAATGGGTCGTCCTGAAGAGCTCAGTGACTGTAAACGTGGCATCGGTCATAGGATGCCAGCTTAACTGCCACAAGTCAGTTTGTGAATTTTCTGCCCTACTAGATCTGTAAGTGCTATAATTGTGAAGTGGAAGCGTCCACGAGCAACAACAGCCCAGACACGGTACAGTAGAAGTGGTACAGTAGGTGACGCAAACTCCCAAAGGGAGGCCGTCGAGTGCTGAAGCGCGTAGCGCATGAAAATCATCATTCAACACAAAGTTCCAAACTACTTCTGGAAGCGACATCAGCCCAAGAACTTGATATCAGTTTTGTTCTATACCTCATACATTGAGATTTTGAGTTGTCCAAGCATCTGGTTTCGCAGTGCCTCAGAAAGGAACTTGAAAGAAGATGCACTGAAATCAAGCCAATTACCCAGTACTTTTAATTGGCTGATCTTTCAGCGGCACCATGTGTAACCCATAGTAAATAACACCAAGATATGGTGTTAATAACACCCACAAAAAAATGGACAATAACTTTAGGAAAATTCATATAATTTTTTAGCTTCATTGCCAGTTCAGCTGATGTCATGGGTGTGCACATCATACTCAATAATATGCATAACACTTTGATGTCACACAAATAATGGATCGTGGCAACTGTCACAAAACAGGGAGGCCAAGATGGCGTCGTGGTAAGAGGTTCACTATTTCACACGCTCTTGCAACTTTTGAGGGTTAGGTGGTTAACGGAATAATTAATGTTATTTGACTAAGGGAAAACAACTATAACTATTTCATATATATGGCAAGCATTGAGTAATTTCATGCAACTCGAATGGGTAAAAAAATTACAGTAAAGTCTCACAGAAATCGGTAGACATGCTAGAAGGTAACAGCCATGAAAGCAACATGGACACAAGATGTCTCGTGCTTAAATAAAAAAGCGAAACGGCCCTGGATGAGATACTAGCAACCACTCTACCACAGACACCAAGAAAAAGTCCACCAGGGAACAAAGCAAAAGAAGCCCTCCATGTCAGAACATCTGGTGGCTATCGAAACCCTGACTACTAAACACAATCCTTCTTTTCTTAAGGTAGCCACCATAGAATGGGCCACCAAAGCTACTTCGAAGAAAATCAATAACTTGTCAGAGACTGTATGCCAACTTGAAGGCAATGTTAAGAAAATACAGTTGTTTAACAAGGGGAAAAATCTTTGCATCAAAGAGGCGTTGTCACCGCAGAATCATGCAGCCAGGGAGAAATTGTTGCCTCTTGTATAAAAAGCTTGACAGGAGGTCAAAAAGGCAAGGTTCAGGGGTCCCAGTGCATTTAATGGTGCCATTGTGACTGCTTGACTTATGACATTCTCTGAAGTGACTAATACTGTATATACACCGATCAGACAACATTATGACCATCTGCCTAATATTGTGTAGGTCCCCCTTTTGCTGCCAAAACAGCGTTGACCCGTCGAGGCATGGACTCCACTAGACCTCTAAAGGTGTGCTGTGGTATCTGGCACCAAGACGTTAGCAGCAGATCCTTTAAGTCCTGTAAGTTGCGAGGTGGGGCCTCCAGGGATCGGACCTGTTTGTCCAGCACTTCCCACAGATACTCGATTAGATTGAGATCTGGGGAATTTGGAGGCCAAGTCAACACCTTGAACTCATGTTCCTCAAACAATCCTTGAACAATTTTTTCTTTGTGGCAGGACACATCCTGCTGAAAGAAGCCAATGCCACCATTGCCATGCTTAAGTAGGTGGTACTTGTCAAAGTAACATCCACATGAATGGCAGAACCCAAGGTTTCCCAGCAGAACATTGCCCAAAGCATCACAGTGTAGATCACCAGTTTGCTCCCTTTTCAGATCATCACTTGATCTCTTTGAATTTCCAAACTGATAGAAACTCCAAAGGTATACGTGGCTATTGGAAATTAAATAATACTGTTCTTCGAGACTATCTTTAATGAAAATATTAAATCTTCAGCAGTTGATATTTTCGCAAGAGACGGCTTAGGTCATTTAAATAAATGGGAATTCTTTAAGTATGAAGTATGAAATAGGTAGCTGTAAAATGTGCAAAAGAGTAATTACAAAAGAAAGTCTATGACTCTCACAATTAATGAAAATTATGTAAATATCCCATTGAAATTGCAGCCTTTGTGAATTATTTTTATGGAAGCCTTTACAAATCTAATTTCAAAGAAGAAGATTGTGACTACTATATTCAACATATTGAGAAATGTATTCCTAGAGTGGCTGCCGAATTCCAATCTGTTTGTGAATCTCAATTAGCAGTTATGGAGAATAGAGAAGCTGAACAAGGGTAAATCACCTGTCCCGGATGGCCTATCTTTTGAATTCTATCTGCAGTTTTGGGACTTATTGGAACAGCCTATCTTTAAGATGTTTTAGATCTGTATTTTAGAAGGTGAAATGGCTACATCAATGAAGCAAGGTATAATTTTACTGATTCCAAAGCCAGACAAAGACCCATCTTTTATTGACAATTGGAGACCAATTACTCAATTAAATATTGATTAAAAATTGATTGCACTGGTATTTGCAAAAAGACTGAAGAAAGGAATAGATCAGCTGATGAATGAAACTCAAACAGGTTTTTTAAAGGGGCGTCATACATCTAACATTTGTAATCCTGGATCTTGTAGAGAACTCGCATGAAATAAATTATGATGCGGTTATCCATTTTATAGATTTCTGTAAAGCGTTTGACACAATTGAACGTGATTTTCTATTTCGTCCTTGAAACTGTTTGGATTTAGAGACAACTTTATTAAAGTTATTTGCATGTTTTATAAAGATATAAATAGCTCTATAATATTAAATCTCCAGACATCTCGAAGATTTAACATCCAAAGAAGTGTCAGACAGGGCTGTCCAATTTCCCCGTTTCTAATCATACTAATTGTGGAACGTCCGTCTCTGGATATTAGGAGTAGTTCATCTTTGCATGGCTTAATTTTTGGCTGGGAAATTTACATTTCTCAGCTCGCTGACGACACAACTCTTTTTTTGAAGAACAAAGATGAGGGGGCGCATGCTTTGGCATTGATCTCTGCTTTCTCTAAGGCTTCTGGTTTGTATTTAAATGTTTGTAAGTGTGAGATATAATGATTTTATGAATCTGTTGATGAACAAATAGATAATATACCTGTTAAAGACTGTGTGAAATACTTCGGTATACATGTGTCTAAAATCTACTTTGTCAGACAACATATGAACTTTTCTTCTAAAATAAAAATATATATATACATATATTGAATAATTATCTACAAAGGGATTTGTCTATTCTTGGATGGGTCCTCCTATCCAAAGCTGAGGGTCTGTTATGCCTAGTGTACCCTTCTTTATTTGTAAAGCTCACTACCTGTAAAGAGATTAATAAAACCATTCTAGACTTTTTTTGGAAAAAGAAATCCCACAAACTTAAAAAAATCTGTCCTCTCAAATAAAAGGTCTGAGGGCGGATTAGAAGTTAAGGGAACATTAAGGGAACACGTAATCATCACAGTATAACACCAAGTCAATTAAACTTCAGGGATATCAGTCTGTCTAGTTAGGAAGCGTAATCAATCAAGCAATCAAATTTACTTATAATGCCTTTTTTACATCAGCAGTTGTCACAAAGTGCTTTTACAAAACACCCAGCCTGAAACCCCAAGGAGCAAGCAGCAACAATGTTGCACAGTGGCTAGGAAAAATTCCCTAAGAGGAACCGAAATCTAGGAAGAAACCTAGAGAGGAACCAGGCTCGGAGGGGTGACCAGTCATCTCCTGGCTGTGCAGGGGGAACATTTTAAGTGTACGAGTTGTAATAATTAGCAACACAGCCAGGAGGACTTTGGACAGTGGCAGCAACGAGTCTTCAGAGCCTGGTACTTGGGAGGTGTGGGCCAAGGCCTCATGTCCTCCTAAGTTTGAACGGAGCAGGAGACAAGAAAATTTAGAGAGTGCATTCCTTAGGTTTACAAGGATTTACAGTGGAGAAGGAGAACTGATCCTACTCCCCCGGCACATTAATATAGCAGCGTGAAACCTTGGAGCTGAGACGGGGGTCCAGTGACACTGTGGCCCTATCCGGGGGAAGCCCCGTACAGGGCCCAACAGGCAGGAAATCAATCCACCCACATTGCCAAGCATCAACCAAAGGAACACCAACCAACCGCAAGCACTCTGAAATGAGGGCTGAGTATTGCCAGCAGAGTTCACCCCAATTGCACAATGGGCGCAACGGAGAGACGACAACGACAAGCTAGTGACTCCGCCCCTGAATGGCACTGGAGAGAGGGCATCCCAGTGGCAATGAGGGCCAACCTGGCAAGATAGCAAGGGTGGACAGTATCAAGCCTTTCCATTCACCTTCACACCCCTGGCCCAGACTGCACTTAATCATAGACCATGCTGAAGAGATGAGTCTTTAGTAGAAAGTTTGCACTGAGTCTGCATTTCTAACCTTAATTTGCAGATCATTCCACAGTAGTGGAGCTCTATGACAGAAAGCCCTGCCTCCAGCTGTTTGTTTAGAAATTCTAGGTACAATTAGAAGGCCTGCATCTTGTGGTCTTAGGTTACATGTAGGTATGTATGGCTGGATCATTTCAGTGAGGTAAGTAGGAGGAAGTCCATGTATTGCTTTATAGGTTAACAATAAAACCTTAAAATCAGCCCTAGCCTTAACACTAGAACCGCCAGGCCTTTTTTACCCCCTATAACCGCCAGAGCCGAACACTGTTTGGCGTCATTAGCATACGAATCGTCCCTGTTAGCATGGACATTCTCATCCGCAGTATCACCATCCAGCCAGAGCATCAGTTCATCTACTGGGTCGTTATCAAACTATATAGAATATTCTAATAAAAATAATGAAATACAGAATTTATTTTAAATGGTTAATGAATTTGAAAAATACAAGAATGTGTGTGTATTGAAGGTCTCATCATATCAAAAAACGACAAAAAAATTAATACATAGAAAAAGAAGAGGTCCGAAATGAATAGGCTGTGAATGGTGTCTTTGCAGGTCTGTCCCACGGGTTGTAGTGGGGCTATCGAGTTGATCTCAACGCCAATGCATAGCTCTAGTCTCCTCAATAACTGGCATATAATATTTTTTCTATAGGTGACATCAATCAATTATCGACAAACAGAGAGGAGCTATTAGAAAAAGACGATCCGAAATGAATAGGCTGTGAACGGCGTGTCTTTGCAGGTCTCTCCCGCGGGTTGTAGTGGGGCAATCAAGATGATCTCAACGCCACTGCATAGCTCTACTCTCCTAGATAACTGGCATATAATATTTTTCTATAGGTGACATCAATAAATTATCGACAAACCGAAAGGAGTTATTAGAAAAAGATAGAAACGAGATATCGTTGGAATTCCGTTTTGTGAATAATTATTTTGCCTAATAAATTTGTAAAATATTAATCTTCAGTAAAATAAGCAGAGAAAATTCAAAGAGAATCGATAGGATGTGTGGGCGATTTAGTTTCTCTTTCCCTCCTAAAATAATGTAGATTTACATTTTCGATTTAAATTTGATGAATTACCCTACACAATAAGCTAAATCTCCTATTGAAAAACAGTAACACGTGGTAAGTAGCCTATATCATTTGTATTATGTTTCAATAATAGCCTAATTAAGTTTTCATTCATCTGGGAGTATCGCGCATTCATCCATTGACGTCATGCATTCAGTGAGGGGTGATTAGCGCCTGGGTACCATTTGGGTACGAACGCTAAGTGGCGTGGGCTGTTGGCGGATTAAGTAGGAAAACAGGGTAAAAAAAAAACAGGTAAATCGTCTCTAAATCGTTTTCTGTTCATCAGTATAGAATTCCGACAATGGAACAATGTAATATACAAAAGTCATGGAGCTTTCAAAATGGCAGTTATATTTTAATTACAAACTCAAACGCCAATTGGCGTAGGCATTTGGCGGTTCTATTGTTAACAGGCAGCCAGTGTAAAGAGGCTCGTACTGGAGTAATATGGTAAATTTTGCCATCCACACATACGAACTGATACCTTTCAAATAAATGAGATTTACACCGGGCTACACATGTCAACGTAGCCCAATATGGGTTTCCAGTCTCAAAGGCAGCACTAAGATCAAGAAGCAACAGAACAGATGTGGAACCTTTGTCTGAGGCCATTAGAAGGTCATTTGTTACCTTCACGAGTGCAGCCTCAGTGCTATGATGGGGTCAGAAACCGGACTGGAGCATTTCCTAAATGTTATTTTTCTTCTGGAAGGCATTCAGTTGTTGGGAAACACACTTTTCTAAGATTTTTGAGAGGAACAAGAGGTTCGATATTGGCCTATAATTGTTAAATATATCTGGATCCAGATTAGATTTTTTCAGAAGAGGCTTTATTTCCGCTATTTTTATTGAGTTTGGTACACATCCGGAGGATAGGGCACAATTAATTATGTTCAACATTGGCTGACCAAGCACTGGAAGTAGCTCCTTAAGTAGTTTTGTTGGAATCGGGTCTAGTTGACAATTTGTGGGTTTAGAACTCATTACAAATTTAGTGAACGTGTCGAGCGATACAAGGTCAAAAAATTCAAGTGTCCCCATTGACACCAGGTCAGAGAAGTTCTGGGTATTCTCAGGACAACTGAGATTTTGAGGACTATACCTATTTAAGGAGGAGTCAGTTATTTGTTTTCTAATTGTAATGAAAAAGTTCAGGTATTCATTACTGCTGAAGTGAAGACCCACTTCCCTTGTTGAACATTGCTTTTTTGTTAACTTTACAACTGTATCAAAGAGAAATTTTGGATTGTTTTTGTTCACCTCAATCAGGTTGGAAAAATAAGCTAATCAAGCAGATGTGAGTGCTTTTCGGTATTTTAGTGTACTGTCTATCCAGGCTAGTCGGGGAGGGGGAGGTTTCAGCTGCCACTGTGCTGACACCTCCCCCTCCCCGTGTTGTCCCTGTCCTTGTCTATTTGGTCATGCTTCCGACCTGGACTAAGTTTAAATAGACTCTGGACTCAGCCCACGTGCACTTATTAATTATTACAATTGTACTCTTAATATGTTCACCCGGTACAGCCAGAAGAGGACTGGTCACCCCTCTGAGCCTGGGTCCTCTCTAGGTTTCTTCCTAAATTTCGGCCTTCTTAGGGAGTTTTTCCTAGCCACTGAA
>JACXGI010006018.1:31750-44012 GCA_016801175.1 Esox masquinongy | reverse complement strand
ACGTGATCAGTATTTTAACAGGGCTATATTAAGCATCACCAGCTAATGATGGACGCGATCAGTATTTTAACAGGGCTATATTAAGCATCACCTGTTAATGATGGACGTGATCAGTACTGTTAGGACGTTGTATGTGGCACCACCAGCTACAGACCGAGTGATAACGTGCTATTACAGCAAACCAAACACTGCCACGGATACCATGCGCATTTAGGAGCTGAATAGAGCCACAAGCACCCCCACAGTGGAGCTCACTGTGGGGGGTGATTGTAATGAAGACGATTATTACCAGCCACCAACCAGTGGCAGTAAGAGCCAAGTACATGCATCTCTTAGGAAATGTATGAGAATTCACAAGGCTGATCCCCTGGGAGAAAAGATCATCCAGTGAAGACACAGCTCTTTAGAAAACGCACCGGGAAACGCAATCAACTGTAAAATCACAAGTCAAATGCCCTTTCAACTTGGCCAGTGTAAAATAAAAATTAGCTGTTTCAATTGTAATTTGTGCAAGTTTGACATCAAAGTCAAAAAGTGCACTTAGTGTACTTCCATTATTATATCAACATTGCTCTGAATTTTCCCTGAACAAGCTTGGAATAGCAGGTAAATGATCATAAGCAAGTTGAGTGTTAAATACCATTGTTAATAAATCTTTACTCCCAGACATGCAATTTCAGATATGATTCACTGGGATCAGCTGTCTCGCAAACCTGTCTTCTGCTTCACATCTTTCCATCTGTCTCCACTCTCCCTTTTATCCTTCTCCAATCATAACTGTCAGCCACAGTAATCTTATGACTACTTTTTTCCTGACACGCATATTTAGCAAGTCCTGCATCATAGTTTGCAATCAAACTTCATTGAAAATGCTCATGAAAAAACGCACAAACAATAGATGCAACTTACAGTAAGATCCCAACACCTTTCATCAGGATCAATAAAGTAATGTTACTTGTTATTGACACAAATTCAAGTTGTGGCATGACAACCTAAACCTGCACTTTATCCATTCCCACTACTTAAAATGTTGCCGTTGGGGCCATCCAACTAGTGCCTTTTGTACAGCTGAAACAGATTGAATGTTGTCAAAGACAGTATTGTGGTGGACAGGATCACTGGTTGTAATTGGAAATGGGGAGAAGCGATATGTCAACGCCAGTTTCAGAGGCATAACATTTGTCTCTCTGTTATTGACAGACAACTCAATTAAGAGGCCTGCCATACTGTTATCACACATTTCCATGCATGGCTGGTACACAACCTAACTTCCTGATGTGGCTTTCTCTGTACATCTCTGTCATAGTTTGGAAATTCAAAATTGGTGTACATGGGGCAATCTCTCCAGCTTTTTGTTCATGTTTATGATGAGAAACCCATCTTTCTTACCCAATGAAGTGGACGTGTTCTGTAAATAATTACATCCAATTAGTTGTCATGGACTTAACAGCATTAAGTACGTCTCCTCTAACAAGATCTGCTGAATGTTCTGTCCTCTGCATTGGCCCAAGAGTTTGGGACAGGTCTGCGGCGCAAAATAAATGACAGCCTGCGCAGAATCCAAAAATAAACTTAATTGAATTTGCTGTGTTAGTTTGCACAATAGAAAATGAATTCATTGACTGAATCAACATAGTATCAGAACACTTTTCAAAGCAACAAACCATAATAACAAACACATTTTTACTTCTAATGCCATCACTTTCTTCCTAACCTCATATTCCTTAACCTATCTCATTATAGTATTGGAAAATCAATATTTTAACTGCCCTTTTGTCAATAGCCACTGTCTTTCCCTTCTTTTGACCGTGTGTTTTCATGTCTTTTAACTTTTCATCCCTGCTGGTCTTGATTCTTACCCCTAATTCTTCAACCTTCTCTTATCCTCCCCATGTCTTTTCTCAAAGAAGGCATGTGATGGTTAAAGTTGTTGGTCAAACCTTCATTCATAGCTCTAATTTGTACAAATTTGACAGTGATTACATTTCTCTAGGCCTATCTCTTAGCTGTTTACCAATGGGAAGGCAGATGACTGCTTATTGATTGTTTCAATTTGAGACTTTTCTTGATTGAAATGACAAATCAAGCAATCTCATGCTGACTCAGGGATTATGGCTGACACCTATAATACATAAAGGCTTGATAAAGTACACAAGTATACAAATATGGCTGCCTTTAAGCAGACAATAAAAGCAGCTGTTTCCCATTACAATAGCGTCATGCAGTCCTCTTCTACACAGAAGCCCCTGGATCAATAAACCACCAGCAACCAAATAGGCATTTTATTGTTTTACTAATACCAGCTTCTTAATGCCTTGTTTCTCAAAAATGAGCCAGGTTTGTGAAATGCCTCCAGTCATGGGGCCCCTGGTTCCTCTGCTTACAAAAGACATTTAGAATCTGAGGAGAGACCGACTGCCCAGTACATAAATGATCATCATCCTTCATTGCCTTGGTGAGGGCACATTCAGCACAGGAACCATAGACGGCCCAGTCAGCGCCATACGCACATTGTTTTTATTCCCAAGCTGGTCTGCTTGATACTCATTTCATCGGGTTGTAGAAAACATTTTACTGTGAGATGGGCTTCCATATTAGGCGCCCCAGTCAGCTTGAAAAGTTATGGAGGCGTGTCTTGGAGTGGGCCGCCTCGGTTCCTGTCTCAGGTTTGAATCGGCGACAGGTATGACTAGCACAGTTCTGATTTCCATCCAGAATGGCAAGCCGAGCACTAATGCCTCATTACAGCCAGCCAGGCAGGCGTTGTCATGCTGCCACTGTTGACCTAGCCATCAATTCACTCACTAGAGGGAACAGCACTGCTGTCGCCTGTTCCTTGGGGTTTCAGGCCGGGTGTTTTGTAAAGACAATTTGTGACAACTGCTGATGTAAAAAGAGCTTTATAAAATACATTTGACTGACTAGAAGAAGTGCAACCGCTGATATTACGGTGAGGAATGACAGGATGTGACTGTCATCAAGGCTCCGTGGTTGTCTGGGACAAGGCTCTGTGGTTGTCTGGGACAAGGCTCCGTGGTTGTCTGGGACAAGGCTCTGTGGTTGCCTATCAGCCTTAGTTTGGACGTTAATTGGTGTGGAGGGAGAGAGGGATGGAGGAAAGTAATGTCTATCCATCCTGGGAGTACACTGACCGAGCAAAGCACATACTTAATGTCTGGTTTCAATAGGGAAACAAATCAATTATTTAGGCTTTGCTGCAGCCAAGTAAGGGCAAAAACATGTCAGTGGGTTTCATGTACATCATTAACGCACACCTGCATGAAAGCAGACATTCATAGAGCACTATTGTGTTGCTTTACTGATGTCTGAAGGTGTATTGCTCTCATCTGATATTTAGCCTCTTCTATTTTTAAAGTGAGGTGTCCCTGAGCTATCTGCTGTTTTTGACAGATAATCACAACGGTCAGTTACTCCTGAAGTCAGACTACACCAAGCAGAAGAATCTGACTATCATACCGGGGATTTATTGCAGCATTGAGAAAAACACAGCCACCATATTTCCAATTACTGTCGCCCAGGATTCAGGAAAGTCTTAACAGCCAATTTCACAGTGACCACAACGTGACATGTCTGAGAATGGAGAAAGTGAGCGATTGAGAGACAGATCAAGTAAATGAGTTGAATGAGCCAGAGGTCAGTGAATGGTGACGAAGAGCTGTTATGGATAAATTCAGCTTTCACTGTCATCATCAATGTTGGCTCCTTCTCCAAACACAGAACTCTCATGTTCTTTGACCGAATGGTGACCTTTTGGAGAAAATATTTTTTACATGCATCTTTGGGAGAATCTCAGTGGTGACCAGTTCCTATAACTCAACTACGATATCATCAAAATAAGTATTATATTTTAAATTGCATGTAAAAAGTTAAAGTATGTTTAGTAAAGTGTATTTTCTGCATCATAGTCAGTTTGTGAATCATTACCTGCGAAATCTGAACATAGTGAGACGTATTTCCCGTGAGAAGGGGGAAAATAAATAGCGTGTACCACTGACATACTTCCACAACTGTGGGATAAGGTATGTATTTTTTTCATGTGGTTAAACACAGCGAGAACATAAACACTCCAACTGTGTTCATTAGACATAGCTTCTGTTTTCATTTAGCCTGGCATGAGGATGCTGTGGAATCCTCTGAATAATCACTGTGTTTATGTTTAACGTGAATTTACAGCGGGATGCCAGTGACTAAATAAAGCCACCAGATGGTGTTCAGTCTCAGACGCTCATCTGGCAAGCAGCATTAAAGTCAACGTATTTGTTTATTATTTGTATTTATGATAAAGGGGCATCGGTGGATTGGGTTACAGAGTTGAGTTGATGGATCATGAGTTCACCTTGTACACTGGTTGACTATATAGAGCATTGTTATTAGAGCATTTGTATGAAAGCCTGTTAGCCCCACCTTAAAGCCACAATCTGTGTGCATTATGTGCAATTGGAAATTCTGAAAGGAAACGTTCCCTCTGATGCTTATCCCAAATAAATGTATACAAATGTATGAGACAGGCATTAGACAGTATTTGGAGTAGATGTATTGCTTCCTTAATTCATTGTATAGACAGTATGACATTGATGATAATGAGTAAAAGCTCAAGGAAGCTTTTGCTCATTTAATCAAAATCTGTATGTTACTAGATCCGACCTTAAATTAATCCTAGGCTACACTTCTGAAAGTACTGTAAAACATATTTAAAATGTTTTAACTCATCCTACCTGCTGACAGAACCACTGAAATAGTTTCCTCTCTGGCTGTTATAGGGTTGAAGTTCTAATCTCCTTTAACCTGCAAAGAAGTAACATCAGCACATACTGACATGGGGACATACCAGCAGCCAGCTGCATCCAGCCGCAGATCTTGTAAACCGTGCCAGTGCTGCAAAAGAAAAACAGCGTGAAGCAGCCGATGCATCCGATGACAAGCGCCATGGACATCCCGATGAAGAAGGACGCGGCCTTGAAGGCGCCGGAAGGGATGGTGCTGAACTCCATAAAGCTGCCCTGGCATTTCAGGTCCCGGGACATCCCGCTGCCAATGCAGTAGTGGAAAAGGCCGAAGTAACCGGCCTGGGGTGTATCCATCCCGTCTCCAATCCAATAGGGCTGGATGAAGCACACCACGTTGACTATAGCGAAGAGTATGGTAAATATGGCCCACAGAACCCCGATAGCGCGGGAGTTCCTCACGTAGTTGGTCTGGTATATTTTGGCAGCCTCGGAGGCGGGAAGCATCGTTGCTGGAGCTCCAGGCACCATGATTTAGTCGCTATATGTTTTAGATGTATGAACTGTTCAGAGATTTATACAAGAGGCACAATTAGTCCAAATATAAAACGCACTGACAGCAATTTCTGGAGCGCACATGGGCTACCGTGATTTCCCCGGCTTAACAGCTTCCTCCCAGGCAAGAGTTTACTAAGCCCCGCAGCAGCACTACTTCCATTCTGTATTTCTGATTAGACGTCGGACCTCCAAAGCATCACTTTCACTGGTTTACTGACAGCGAGTCCGTTATTTTCAGTCTGTTTAAGTAAGCTGGGTTTCCAAGAGCATTTACCGAATGATACTGAGGAGGAATCGTATGAATGCTTGTTCACAGGAATAACGGCATACAATAGTTGCCTAATTCGATACGACCATGTATTAGCTTCGCAAATAATCTACATTCATAGTAAAATTGTTTTACGGTCTTCGCTCGATCCGACCAGGGTGCCGAGAGGAAATGATTCATGAATCATAATGGATAAGTAAACCCGCAGACGTGGTCACCGCCGTGGTTACCAAGGCTACAACCTCATCTTCCACCGAATCCCGATTTTCCCGAGGTGCAGGTGGTGCATGTCATAAAACTCAACAGACGATGCAGTCGCGAGTGTTGACATTCTGCTCACTGTGCATTATGCTCTGCGTCCAAATTTGACTATAGAGCGCACCTGTATTCAAGACAGGGAGGCAGTCTTACTGTCACAGTTGATAACAAACCTCTCTTTGATAAAGCACCATGAGCAATGTATCCCATAATCCCACTCTCTCATGACCCTTTGAAATTATCGAACAGTAGAGATAAAAAACAAGCCTATTTTATTTTAGTGTGGCATAATTTTGAAGTCCATTCCGTTTCCTGTCTTCTTGTGTCGCTTTATGCCCATTCCGCCGAAATAGGATGGCTTCTGGCGCACAAACAAATAGGCTGGTAGGGATATAGCCTTGCGCGCTGTTTCTGTGACGTGCGCGGAGAAAAATAGCTCAAGCTGCTGGCACCATTAGACGCAAATAAGATGAATGGACGCATGATGACAGAATTCATGTAATTAATCGATTATCAAATGTAATGATGAACACAGCTACGTAGAACTAAAACATACAGAGCTCGAGATCTAATCGTTTGGAGAGCTTCTGTACTTAGCGAACGATATGCTTATCATCCTCTCAACATTGAAGCGATAAAAATCTAATCCGGTAGCGGCCGCAACTGGACCTCGTTTTATATTTAGGCTATCAACAAATAATATGTATTTGTATGTCTTTCAGTCACAAATGTAGGCCTACATTAAAGCACAAAGCACATTTATACATCTCAGTGACGCATAAAAGCAATACTCTGTGATGTGAAAAAAAAGGCTTGTAGAATATAATGATTTGCAGTTCGCAAATGAATCTTTTCATGGAACTAATTGTACAGAATCACTGAATCACTCAAATTATTACTATAAATTCATCACTATAGTGCAACAGAAATTCACAGGTTTATGTGAACACATGCTTTACAGGTGTCACGATGCCATAAATCATTCAGCTAGATTACAAACACAAATAAAACCAACATTCCCAGTGAGCAAACCCTAGTTCAAATCAAGCCAGGATGACGTATTTAACGTCTGCTTATTCTTGTCGCAAACTGTTGGAAAAAGTCAGTTTTGTTTCTGACCAGGATGTGATGGCGAATTGTTTTTATATAATTATTAACGAGTGGTGTTGTGGGGTAGATACTTTTTTGAGCAGATAAAGTGATCTGGATAGTAATGTGATAGGTCTGCAGTGAAGATAATCAGCACATTGCATCTTCATGCGTTTGAGATTTAAAAAGCCCCCCAATAATAAAAAAAATGTTTTAAAAAGGTTTCTAAAACGGTTATTAGTTTTTGAAGTTAGCTTAACTTCAGTTGATTCCCGCACCTGCGGTAGAGATGGTGAGATGGTGAGATGGATGCACATCTCGGAATATGAAAATTAAAATAGGACTTTGCTAATATACAGTGTATATAAAAGGCTACACAGCCTTATTGAAATTGCAGGTTTTGTTTATGTAAAGGCTGAATTCAAGACCAATCGTGACAGACCTTTTTCAGCTTTTAATACACTTATAAATGAGACATACGTCTCAATGTGTATCCCTGGTCAAATAAAAAAAAAAAAAAAAAAAACAATTTAACAATTTTTATGCATAAGTAAATTGATAATTTTTCAGAAAAATAATATATATATATTTTTAACTTTATCACATTGTGATGGTTAGGACATTTCAGCTACAAATTATATTATAATTTTGTAAATGGGTCTAAATATGTATGCATATCTGTTAACAATAAAAATCTTTACCCTCTAAATTAATATTGTACTGTAGTCCAAGAGAAGGGCTTTGTAATCAGTTCTGCAGATTTGGCTGTTCTTTAAAAAGAAAAAGAAAAAACATAAACAAGGTTAATATCTCAATATAAGAATTTAATTCTCTACTGTGTCTGAAAAAAATCAGATTACTGTTTAGCAGTGAATAAGTGCTGTAAGCAGTGAAGTCCTAGATGTCTCTGAATAGTCAACCTGGTTGGTCTTCCTGACAGCCCACCTGGTCATACATGCTGAAAGTCCACCTGGTAGTGTTGCTAATCTAAATTATTTCTGAAGACTGGCTACTTGTTCCTACCTGTATTTATCTTAAAAGTTTATAATCTCCACCCAGCAAAACCAGAAGACAATTGGCTCCCACTCATGAGCCCGGTGCCTGTAAGTTTATTTCTGGGTGTTTGAACCATTTTTTTGGCATTTGAATAATCACTGCTGATTTAAAAAATAGTTTCATCAATTGTAGTTGACTGATTGAAAATGGTTTTCAGTTCATACTTGCCAACCCTTACCCTGCTCAAAGATTGATTATTTTTCCAGAAGATCTGAGTCAGTAAAAAGTCAAATTTCATACCACTACTGTGAACAAGTGCACAATGAGGGTAACCTCAGCCCTGACAAACAAAAATGTCATAGTGAAGACAGGCTAAACATAAAGAATGTTGCAATGGCTATAATTACAAAATGCTTTACATGTTTAGCCAACAAGCTCTGAAAAGGAATGTGGCCATGTTGATAGGATCAATTTTTTTCCAACTCAGTGGTCAACTGTCTTTGCTAGCATTAGAAGTGAAGACACACCCAGATGAAATGTCTCACGTCAATGGATGACAGAAGCCCTAGAACCATGACTCAGAACTACCTGACCTGGTCTTGTTGCTGGCCAGACACTGTCTGACAACTCCTGCTGTCGGTAACCACAAGCCTCCTGGTTGCGTTAATAATTTAGTGTCCTCCTCTTAATACTCACCTATAAAAAGCCAACTAATATGAACATTTCTCTGGAGAATCACACCTTTTGCACCCTCTAAAACCACCATGAATATTTTAAACTGAAGTTATGAAAACCAACAGTAATGTAGATTTTACTGCTCTAGAGTACGTAGTTAGACCTTCTGGCCATGTGAATGTTTGAATGTTCTGCTGAACGATTTTAATGAACGAAAAGATCATGATCATTAAAATGGCACCACCCTGGAGTCTGTTTCCTCTAGGTTTCTTCATAGGTTCCTCTTTTTCCAGCATTTTGTTTCAGTCACTGTGCTTCAACACCGTATTGCTTGCTCTTGGGGATTTTAAGCTGGGGTTCTGTGAAGGACTTCGTGATAATTCCTGATTTAAAAAGTGCCATATACACGTTCTGTTTGCCAGATAATGTTGTATTGTTGTTTTATATTCATATTGGTGTCATGATCTATTAGAATGAGATCAATGGATGATGTAATGTGACAGTGGTGGTGTGATATAAGGCTATCAACATTTAGTATGTGTGATATGTGCTGATATTAAGTTGTTCTGTACAAACCCACCCCAAACCCTATGCATCTATGCATATAATTACGTAATTTTGTGCAGTCATAACATAATCAACATGCTTTAACTGCCAAAATATAAAGTGATTCATCTCTGCAGATGATTGGCATATGTGGTAAATCTGGTCTATCTTGTAAAAATTATTGATTTAGGGCCCCTTCATCCATCTGTTATTATGGATGACAGTGTCATTATGTCTTCAAATAACCCTATATTTAATGACAGTTACAATTTCAGAGTAAAAAATGAATGAAAAATGAAATACCTCCTAAATTCAATGTTTTAATTGTTACCAAGTTTCATTTAATCGAAAACGGGATTTAATTTGAATTTCATGCAATTCATAAGTGTCACAAATTGTATGTTTATTGATCCACTTACCAATTCAACCTCGAAGTCAGCAATACCTGGCAATGGAGGGCACTTCGAGCAAATGGGTATAGGCGAGTATGGGAATCACTGGGGATTTAAAAATGATTTTACCGAATAACAAAACCCAGCAGGTCGTTTTAAATAAACAACTACAAGTCCCAGAGTCAACTGCTTCAACCTGGCTTGTAAACGGAGAAGCACGTGTGACGTATCATTTAGAGACGCGGGAAACGTTTGACACACGGTTATGTTACATATGGATTATTATTTCAGTGCATGACCTCAAATCAGGTAAAACTACTCCGCATACGTACAGTAACAACCTAGATTAATTTTTAACAAGTACCTTCAAAGTTTCCACAAGATCTACACTGTTGTTGTCAATTCATTTAGATAGTTAGCCAGCTAGCAGGGGCAGACTGACGAACAGCTTGTTTTCACAATGCTACGTTTGTAAAGGGTTGCCATGTCCTTTAACTTTCTCCTTACATCTATTAGCTATATGCCTAACTATTTTGATAGTAATACAATTTACGATTCAGCGTTTGTCCAAAAGTAGAATGCCAGGACAACTTCTGCAACCGGGATACGAGGAAAACAAGTTGCAGCGCGTGTCAAAACTGTTGCCGTGTAGAGATGTCCAGTCAAGCATGCTATTGGCGTTGATGGGAGAGGTCCGTATGATTTGAAACAGTGACATTGACCGCAACATGTTGAAAACATAATTCCAATATTTACGTGGTAGTAATTTCTTAATACCGACACATCTTATTTTTTAGTGTCAGCACTTTAATGATAAACTCGTGTATTATGCGTAATACATTTCTTAACCAATATGTGGGTGAGTCATTGTTTTAAGATTTTTATTAACTGTACATTTTCTGTCTACAGCCAGAACAGTACAGCTATCCCTCCATTTTCATCTATGGTCATCGTGCCACAGGAAAAAGCCATGTGATACACACTTTGCTAAAGGAACTGGATATTCCCTATGCCACAGTGACCTGTGTGGAGTGTGTGTCTCTAGGATTGCTGTTTGAGCAAGTGCTGTTCTCCCTCTTTGGCCCAGACTGTGCCACCCTTCTGTCCCGCAGTCCCACGCTCTCAGACTTTGTACGTGTCTACAAACAACTTTGTGTGCAGAACCCAGTTAAGCAGACCAAATACATTGTGAGCAAAAATTGTTAACCTTTAATATTGCTTCTTATTATATATATATCTTTTAAAATGAAATATTCTTAGAAGCAAACTTTTCTACTATGTTTTAATGTATTTTACCTGCTTTTAAGTTATTGTGAAAAAGGTATGCTGCGTCAGCTATATAATACAGATTCTGTTTCTGATGAAGTATAACATTGTTACAAAGCATAACATTGTGGTGTATTATCTGGAAGGATAATCATAGTGACTCCTGTGTTTTGTGTCTGTGTAGGTTCTGGACAGGGCTGAGCTTCTGAGAGATATGGATGCCAATCTCCTCCCTGCCTTCTTGCGCCTTCAGGAACTAGTAAGAGACATGACACCTTTTGGAGTGTACTACTTCATTATGTTGCCGACATTGAGTGAGTGAGTGAGTGAATGATGGATGGATGGTAACTAGAGCACAATGTTGCCTTTTAGATAGATGACCTTGAATTTAATATTTCAAGGAGATACTCATTTAGGGGCTTTGAAAGTTAGCAATAAGGAAGCATGACAGTCAGTTTAAACTCATTCTCAGTATATGTTTTGTGCTGCAAATATTTTTTGTTGTGAAGTTGCATAGTATGAATGTATGATTGAACATGCAGTAAAAATGTCAAGCTTCTTTTAAATGTAACAGAACATGTAAAATGTGCATGAAAGAAAATGCATTATGAGACAAATATTAATACTAAAAACAGTTGGTGCTCTGACAACCTGCTGACACCCACTCTTTATATTAATTCTGTGCTTAAAAAGTGCAGAGACTACTAGAATGTTAAGTTTTTCCTTAGTATTGGAATGGCATCTGCCTTTATGAGTATAAATGTTTTAAACATACTTTTGGGATTCTGTTTTTTTTGTAGTGGCACTCCGATAGTGCTGTCACAATGACAGACGGGCTTTTTACCATGATAACTAGAAGCAGTTTTGAAATGTGTGGTGTTAGAAAATACAGTTGACAAGCTGTCTACTTAACTGTCTTCCCTCTTCAGTTGAATTTGGTTTAAAGGTGTAAAATAAATCCTCATACATTAATGTTGTAGTGGTACTGTGAAGTTGTGCGCCCAAGACCCTGGCAGTGTGGTGAAACGTGCCTTCTGATTCTGTGTACCTGAATGTAGCTGACCCACTCTTTCTCTGCTAGGTTGAGGACAATGTGACAGTGATCCTGCTTAGTGAGATAGTGTGGGACAAGTTTCGACCCAACACTGGCTGCTTTGAACCACTGCTATTACACTTTCCTGATTACAGTAAAGGTATGGCTTCCCTCAGACAAGGTCCATATATATATAGCCCCCTCGACGCTGAATAAAAAGCAGAACGGTTTGTACTTGTGAGTTTGCTTTAACGCTTCAGAAGTGACTTAAAGAACGGCGTCAGCATGAGAAAATTCACACTGAGGGATGCAGTGCAATGATGACGAAATCAACGTTTTAAGGAAAGACTTAAGATTAACGTGTGTGTGTGTGTGTGTGTGTGTGTGTGTGTGTGTGTGTGTGTGTGTGTGTGTGTGTGTGTGTGTGTGTGTGTGT
>JACXGI010006018.1:0-31650 GCA_016801175.1 Esox masquinongy | reverse complement strand
GGTTAGTTACACACAGTCTCCCTAACAATCAACACTCATCCAACACAATCAACACTCATCCAGGTCTTATGTATGTTCATTGGAGGCTTAAAATGTCAACGGTTTGGTGCAAGTGGGGTATTTCAAAGTGTGCTTAACAACTTAGAAATAGCTAGTATTGTTATAAAATCACCTTAAAGAAAATTTTTTAAACATTTTAAAGTGAATTTTGTTTTCAAACAGGCCGCTCTTAATTTCTCCAAGTTTGTGGAGCCGCTGGAAAGTGGCAAAGGTATTTACATTTCTACAGCAGTAAATGTATCAGTATTTCAAACTTTGCCATTTTAGTTTCTCTCATTTGAAGAGGAATAGTTTTTTTCTTCCTCGTTCTTTTAGCTTGTCTACGTGTGTCAGATGATCTCTGGTGTAATTGTACCTTTCTGTTTTTTGGCCTCAGTGAACGAGAGTGAGACTCACAAGCTGTGGAGGAACATTGAGCCTCATCTGAAGAAAGCCATGCAGACGGTGTACCTCAGAGAAGTGTCCAGGTCTGTTTGTATTCCTCGTTCTTCTGAGCTTTGGACACCCCTGATTACATTTTCCAGATCTGCACTAAGCTACACCTGCTGCTGGCCCTGTAGAGGCGGAGTGTCCCCTGACTTGCTCGTGTCTGTGTTCTGCTCAGCGTGCAGTGGGAGCAACAGCAGCAGATGGAGAAGGAGGCGGGAGCTGTGAGGGGTATGCAGAGAGACACTCGGATACACGCTGACGGAAACATGCTGGCATAAAGTGGCAACATGACTGGTGGAAGGAACCTAGTTCCATTCTGGTGACCCAGGCCAGTTCACACACGAGCCTGGGCCCCCGGCCTGATGCTGGCCTACCCTAGTGGACCCTCCAAACCAACATACTGATCGTTGAAGGGAGGGTCCAGTCCGCGCTAATGTGCACTAAAGGCATTGAAAGTGGAATTACGGCAGCCTTTTCTTTGTCTCTGCCAGGTCTTTCTGCCCACGGCCACGTGGAGCTCCCTTACTACTCCAAGTTTCTGCTGATCGCTGCGTACTTGGCCTCCTACAACCCTGCTCGCACTGACAGACGCTTCTTCCTCAAGGTACCGGTTCTTTCTGCAGCTCCCGGACCTCGGCCACGTCCTGCACTTGGCTGTCTCAAACGCTTGACATGTTCTGCCAAGGCGTCTCTGGGATCAGTTGTAAAACATCAATGCCATCTGGTGATCGGGCCAACGTTATGTTTCTGGATGCGTAGGTCTGTCTTTGTAATGTGTGGTAGTTAGTGATGTGATTCTCTCTCTTGTCCCAACAGCACCACGGCAAAATAAAGAAGACCAACTTTTTGAAGAAACATGAAAAAGTGATTGTCTCGATTTAAAACTATTGTACTATTCCTTAGGTACAGTCTACGATGTTCTGCCTTTTGACTCTAACTCTCTCCCTCCAATACAGACGAGTAATCACCTGCTGGGGCCCAAACCCTTTCCGTTGGACCGTCTCATGGCCATCTTTTACAGTGTGGTGGACAGCAGGGTGGCCCCCACAGCTAGTGTTTTCTCTCAGGTCAGCTGCCTGCAGTGTCTGATTGGACAATAGTGTCTGAAATAATAGTCTGACCCAGATGATGGCTGTACTTCTATTTGTGGGATTACCATTCTAGTTCAACATGTTCCTTTGCAATTGCTTGATTATTTCAGCCCTGACCGGCTGTTAAATTGAAGTTCTAGTCTGAATTGTGTTTGTGTAAAACCTCGAAACACGGTGGATGACATGCCCTCGTCCCCTCTCCAGATCTCGTCCCTAGTGACCTTGCAGCTTTTGAGTCAGGTGGGACACGATGACCAGCTGGATGCCCCCAAGTACAAATGTGCCGTCTCTCTGGATTTCATCCTGGCCATCTCTAGGTGTGTACGCTGTCTGCCTGTGTCTTTATGTATGTGTTGGTTGGCTTGTTCACCACAGACCTGTTTTGCTTCTACAGATTTATATTTTCACTTGGATCTTTATGCTGTCTTTTGTGCCCACCTTCTCTTCCTTTTCAGGACTGTGAGCTTTGACATTGTAAAGTACCTGTATGACTTCCTGTGAGCCTGGTGATATGAGGCAGCATAATTCAGCTGGACTCTGATGTAATGGACTGTGAGACATTGGACAATTAGAAAGGTGGGGGATGAATGGACTGTTCACTACATGCCAGGACCAAAACAGACTGTACTATACTGACCCCTGGTGACTGAGGAGAATTAACTTTTCAACACCAGCATTCTGCAAAATACTTTAAAAGATATTGAAAGATTTCAAGATTTTGGTATTTCTACTTCAAGCCTTGTAATTGGAAATCATTTTCATTGCATGCAGTTCGGATATTATTGAAGCTAGCAGGTTGCTATTGCTGGAAACCACCAGGTATTCACAATATAGACTCAAATTCCAGTATAGAACAAATTGATACATTTATAGATCACTAGTTTTAAACATAAAATCACCAACCACCCACTTTAGTTCTTAGGTCTATTTCCCTGCTTTTGAGAGAAGCTCAGGCCAAAGGTACCAGGGGATCTCCGGCAATTGCACTTAACTAATGGTATGTTAGCCTCAATCTCAAGTGCATATAGAGAATAATGGCATCACCTAGTTTCTCACGCTGGGTATACAAACGTGATAATCCTGCAGCATCGCTCACTGAATTTACTGGAGATGTTTGGTTACATTGGGTGTGTGGTGAACTATTTGTTTACTAATATTTGTAAAAATTAAAAAAAAAAAATTGTGACATGATTGCTTTTTGTGTTATATCAGCAATAAATACTCTCTGATTCTAGATGCTGCATTCACATGTTCCAGTAATGGCTCTGTTGTCTCACCTTAATGGTTGTGCTGATAGTTTTTCTTCTGTTATCGGTCCGATTCCCATTCAGCCGTATGTGGGCGGGTGCGACCTGAGCTGAGGCGCCAGCAGCCCTCTTCTACCTCATTTATCACCTCTTCCCTAATAACAGTGGTGCCATGGAAACTGTCTGAGCAGGAGAACTGATATCCGTAGTGTCCAGTGCAGGCTACATGTGGTGGTAGATTCACAAGGCATAGCCTTTCAGTGCATTGATTCTTTGTGTGTCCATGGTGGTTGGTGGTATGTGTTATGGGCTACACAGGTAGAGATAATGAATGGATGAAGGCTCTCTTGATTACAGGTAACATTCTCCTGTGTGCAGTGTTTTGTTTTTTTGTCACTGTGTCTGTCCTGCGGAATTCCTTAACGGTGGCCTCTTGAGCCAGCTTTGGGATGTCCCTGCAGGCTGCAGCTGTATTTTAGAGATGATTAGTAAGTCAGGCCTTTATCCAGATTAAACACTTATCCTGTAAGCAGTGGATCAACCAGTATTGTACAATGCAGGGGTAAAGGGAGATTCAGAGCAGTAAGTCCCTTTTTGGATTCTCACCTCTTTTTTTTATTGGTTTCAGTGTTATCTATTAATCTTATTTTACATTATTTTCACATTTTGTTTTGTACTGCTTATCCTTTGTAGAGCTTCATGGATGTGAGTGTTACCATGGTATTGGTGCATGGTTGTCATGGTAACCATGTTGGCGCAGTCTGGTTTGTGACTCATCTCCTGTTAAAAGGCTGTGAGGCATTTTGATTACTAAATCAAGGGTGAACAATTAAAGCTGTGTAGCAGGATTTTAAAAAATGCCACACCACAGTTTTTATTTACAAATAAAAGCAATAGCAATTTTGCTGTAAACAGTGTTTGTTGTCTTTTTATAGGAGAGGTAATGCCGTGTTCTTACTTGAAACTCGTAAATTCAATTGTCCAACTGGGACACATAACTATGACTAGTTAACTCGTAGGATTTTGATTTTGTTTTTTTTTACCGGGAGCTGTTACACGTGCTGAACTCTGAGGTCATGACCCACTGAAAGTAGCAACAAACATGGCCACCATTGGTAAAGTATCCTGTCCTCCATGATAATTGTCCTATCCATAGCCACCATCAGCTGGCTATGGATAGAATGGTTATCATGGAGGATAGGATGGTTATCATGGAGGATAGGATGGTTATCATGGCAGATAGGATGGTTATCATGGAGGATAGGATGGTTATCATGGAGGAAATACAGTGTAAGAGGGGGCTATGAATGTGTGTATATATAGGTCATCCTAATTCCCATTTGGCAAGAGCATCAACATGTATGCCTAATGTCTTACAGCTAAACTCACTCACAGAAACTGACATTTTACTACATTTATTGTTTACAGTTTACTATCTTGTAGGAAAACATTAAAATGTAACAGTTTGATGATATTACTTCAAATGTATTAAATCATGAAAATCTGTTAACGTCTGTCTCCTTGTAACTCCTTGCAATATAAAAATATTTAATATATCTGATCTTAGTTTTTAGCTAGATGTACATTTTATGACTAAATACAAAGTAAGTACATAGTTATGAGGTCCCTAACTTCTGGAAAGTAATTTGGTCACAAATAGGTTTGCAAAAGGAGTCTTTTACTTCTAATGTTTAAAGTCTTTCAGTGAACTACTAGAATTGTTTTAACATTAAAGAGTTTTGTATTTTATTTAATACCTAGTTGCACGGTATCAGATACTGAAGAATATTACAGGTGTCTAATTTTATGTAAAATACATTTAAAAAAAAAAAAAAAGCATTTTAAAGTGCTTAATGTTATGACTAAGATGAAACATTATTCTAAACACAAACCAACTTTTTTGTTTACCATCAATATGTATCCAGTGTTTTTCCAACAAACTGGTGCCGATTGTGGAATAAGTAAACTGTTGGAAGATATGTTGCTAATTTGAAATAAAGTCAATGTTTATTAGATTATTTTTATTAATAAAGTTATTTCCTCTTGAAACATGGTTTATCCATTAGAATCTCATGTAGAATATTACACTGATATATATAAAAATGTACACTAAATATGAATAAAGTGAATATATATGAATATTTTATATTTTGTGATTTAAAAATAAATTACAGAAGATGCCATAGATTACCTATAAATTACCTGTAGATTTGCACCCATATTCTCGAGGAACGGAAGCCTTATTAGTCATGGCACAGAAAAAAAGAAGTTTGTCATTTTTCATAATTGAATTTGATGGGAGAGAGATCGGTGAGTAATAACTTCTCCCATAGAAGTCGACCCATAGTCAGAGAGGAAGCACTCGACTGAATATGTTTTGTCTCAAAAAATGTAATTATTGGTAAGGATGAAAAATTGCAATGTCTTACTGTCAGGAATGCAACTTATTATTTGCCCTTTGTGGGTTTCAGGCTGGGTATCTGTATAAGCACTTTGTGACAACTGATGATGTAAGATGGGCTTCATAAAACTTGGCTGACTTGATAAGTTGCCTGACCCCATTGACTCCACTCTCTCCAATATCCCTTTGTCCTCCAGCCTGTTTATGTTATGACCTAGTTGGGTCTCAGGGTCAGCTGACGGTCTGAGATGATCCGTCTTATCATCAGAGGTATAAGAAAATCCAAAGTGAATGTGCTTGGCTGTTTTGAAAATGATCAGATAAAGGGAGTTCATAACTAATCAGTGACCTTAATTGATCATTTTTTTCACTCTTCCTTTTTATTTCATTGATCACTGGTTAGTTCTGAACTCCCTTTACTCTCTCCCTTTACTCAGCCCTACACTAGTGAACACAGCTGAGCAAATTTTACTTTGTACTTTTTACACCACTGCTTATTTAGATCACCTCAGTGATTTTGAAGGCTTATAAAGACATTCATCAGCCAGTTGTGGTTGGCTGAGTCATTTGTATGCATTTGAGGTGCATTTGTCATTGTTATTCATCCTCTTGTGAATTTGGAGAACAAAGAATGCATTCAAAGCATGGCCCTTCAGCATTGCTAAGATAAGGTTTTCCTTTATAACAATCTGAGCTAGATCTTTTGAGAAGATTCATGGCTTAGTTCCTACGTTGCCCTTCGGCAGTGTATTACAGTTGAAGATGGAATTGGATGGCAGACTAAACACTGTGCCTCCGATTGTGGATCATGGCTACTATGTGGGTGAGATCCAAGGTCTTCATCATCACCTCCATGAAGTCTTCGTCAGTGTGAGCTCCTGCCACAAACTCGTCCAAAGAAAGCTCCCCTGATGAGTAGAAGGTAGAATACAAGGTCAAATAGTTGTTTATCTGAAAAGGATAGGGCTAGAATAACCAGAGGCATATTGGACATGAAATACTGGACACTCACCATCTCCATTGACATCTATCTTGTCAAACACTCGGTTAGTGAACTCCTCTGCACTAACTTCCTGGTTTAAATTCCCATTAATTGCACGGATAGCCTGAAGAGGAGAAAAGGAATGAGTTGGTCTGCAGGCCTTTTGTAATATGGATTGTATTGTAAAACTTTCTGTACTGGTCTCTGTACCTTTATGATGTTGAGCAGCTCATTTCGGTCAATGCAGCCATTTCCGTCTACATCATATAGCTTGAAATACCAGCGGAGCTTATGTTCCATTTTACCTCTCATCACCAAACTCAGAGCAGCCACATACTCCAAGAAGTCTATGTAGCCATCCTGGAAAAGGAAGGAAAGCGTTGGTCGGAAAACATTTCAGATTACCTCTGTCATCTCAAGATGTAGGGGATCATGTTCTCCTTAGAAGATCGGGCCTGATCATTATTATCAGGGATCATAACTTTGTATAACCAATGTGGGATTATCTCCCCACAGCTCAATGGCAAAGCCGTGTTTACACAAACAATTATCTCACCTCTACAACCACACTCTCACTTCACAAAGGGCACAATCTAACTGTCATAATATGTCATCCAATTCGGTCTCCAGCAAATAGTACCAAACTTTTAATTTCCAACATCCACACATTTACCCAGAAAATCAATCGTTACTTACAAAACTGGAAGAAAAAAAATCAATACTTAAAATCATCTATTTCTGATGCTGAAACAATGCAATACACAAGAATGCCAGAACCTGGAGATCCACAGATATTTTGACAGTTGTCTTTTGACAACAAGAATCCTAATAATAAATCACGTATAATCCAATCCCAGCCCATTATAATTGAACGTGACTGGGTTACTAAAAATAGATGAGTAAATATTGAGCCTTAGAACATGTGAGACGATTAACCTACTCTCAGTCACCTGGAAGACAAGTCTAAACAAAAACCTCCAGAGATCTCCTTCCTGTAGTTGTAGATTCTTAATTGTTTAAAGTGTACCTTATATACATTTAAAACAGTATGTATTAGTCAGTGGCGGGAAATTGATCTATAGTCCTGGTGTTAAAGATCCATGCTTTACCATTTCATACTGGTCACTCATAGGAATCTAACTCATTACCCTGGAGTTGCAAGTGCCATGCTCTAACATTTCAGCCACAGTTGCACCCATAGTTAGTGTATACATTTACTGTACAGCCAGTAATATCCTTTAACATACCTTTTTTGGCAAGGTGTGCCTAAAGAATTCCTGCTGCACTTTCTGATAATATACACTGAAAACTTGTGTAAGACTACAGAATTGCCTTTGCCAGCAAGCTTGGTTCAATCAATGCAGATTCTTCTTACCTTGTTCATATCGAACGTGCGGAACATTTGTTCGATGTAGGCATTGGCCTCAGCATCCAGTCCCCGGAGTCCAAAAAACTGCTTGAACTCATGCAGAGTTAGCTGACCTGAGGGACACTCCCTCATGAACTTCTTATACCAGAGGTGCTTCTCCACGGCCTGCAGGTCTTCCACGGTGCAACCTGTTGAGTTTCCCATGTCTGTAGAGTCAACGGCGGCTATAGTCTGTAGGAAAATGTGGACAGCTGGGTTGATGGTCACCTTTAGAGCCCTATTGGTCTACTGTGAAGCGAAGGGTATCGCTTCTCACAGTCACAACAACGGGACCTGGGATGAGGTGAGCACCGGCCCGGGGGTTTTAATGCCAGTTCAGTACGGGACACACCCTTTTGTGTTCTCCTTGTTTCTAATTGGCTGTAATGCAGGTACAGCAGAAGATAGAGCATAAGGTGTCCCATTGGAAGGAAAGAGGACTGTCCACCAACCATGGAACAGAAGTGGACTGACTCTTGTATTCTCCGGCCAAACTGAGAAATGCAGTTGTACTATACATAGAGTACTTTGAGAAAGTTCATCATCCAAGTGTTTGCACTTGATTTAAAGACTATTCACAGATAAAGGTCATTTAACCCATAGCACTTACAAATTCAACTGCTAGTTTTTAACAGAAACAGCAATTTCCAGCAATCTTTTGGACAGTTCTTGGGCTGAATTTGTTAGTACTGCATGTCCTATATGGATTGCCTATATTCTGGAATTTTCTACATTTGTAGTTCATCTGTTGGAATAATTTACTTCAAATTTCTTAAAATCATCTTTTGCAAGGCTGTATTTGTCATAAAGATGTATCTATAGCATTTGACTGGAGATAGGTTTTTGCTGTTGTTGAAGTAAAGAATCACATTTCTGTTAAGTTCAGTTTATTGAGATTTGTTCATATTAATACAACATTTTGTTTTATTCAGAGAGACTAACAATTAATGCATTCATCTTAAGATAGCTAGGTGAGACAACCAGATATCACAGTCCTAGTAAGTACTGTATGTTTTCCTCAGCGCAGTCAGTGTTCGTAGAAAAAGACAAATGTAGTTTTATTTTTTCAAATGTTAAGGTAGGGACTCCACTGTCCTGATATTAGGGGAAGATTGTTCCACCTTTGAGAGCTTTGCGTACGTGTTGACTCCTACTATGGGTGGGAGGGCTTAGAGACCAGAGGTGTCAGAATGAAGTTCAAGTTGGCCCAAGTCAGTACTCATTAATAATACTGTATCTGAATTAGTCAGATTAAACATTTCATTCAGCTCAACAAAATGATGCAACATTCAAACATGTAACATGCAAATCCCAAGAATATACAGGTACATGCAACCAATAATCAGAATGAAAGATTCACTCCAGGATTGTAAACACAACTAATTAATAACATCTGTAGCATAAATAACATCATACAAACTGCACAACATTCAATACACAATTTGGTAACGTAGTACACGAAAGTATTACTTTCGAAAGGAGTGGTTGAAATAATACAAAGATTGGAGTGCATCTTTAAAACAACATAACATATGACACTACACTATATTAGAAATAGTGTAAATGATTAAAAACTTAAAAAGATGAAACTGAATGACTTCAGTAAGGTGCCATCGATTCTACTTCTACTCTTTCAACATTTCCGCTGTTGTACTTTCCCAAAGATAAGCAAGCATCTTTAATGCCTGGAGCAGGCCGCTAGGGTTTTATGTTAACCCTAAACAATCCTTAAAGACTTCCCCGGGTTTAACAAGACAAGACAGTTCTTTCTGGTCACCCTGATTCTCTGTCAGGACTGGGGCAGATCTGCTTGGAAACCCCTCCACCGCCCCTTCTACGCCACCAATGCAGGTGTCTGTAGATTGAGTCAAAGACAGAAGCAGTGTACTGTGCAAACATTGTGGTCCATTTCACCATCTGCACCAACCAGCTCACAGAACGACTCACAAAAGCCACAAACACTGTAGTGTAGTGTGCAAGGAGAAGGAGGCTGCGTCCCAATTGTCTGCCGTGGTTGATGATCATATTGACCCGTGGGTCATTATGGCCCCCCATTCTAAATGCTGGTGTGTGGTTTCAAATAAAAACGTAATCAAGTATTTAGAGTTGTATAAAAAACATTGTCTGATAATTCTTTTTTGTTAAATGTCCACGTTCCTTCGAAGTACTCAGAGGAAAATATGAAAACAGTCCCGCAATTTACAGGACGCCCCTTTCTGTCGCGCGGAGTAGAATATCCCTCCCACTGGCCATTTTGGCCAATCGCTGCTCTGCAAGTTTTGTTTCCGGGATCTTTGATGATGTGGCTATGTTCAGAAATCCAGCTGAAGAGATATATCAAATAAAAGGCAGAAACAGGTATCTGAGAAGCAATAACACAGGTTAGTCCCTCGTTCTTTAAACTATCAGCACCCAATTTCCCAGAGTTACATTATAGAACAGCTGCCAAGCGCAGCAAAAAACAAGGCAAGAAGATGCATTTTAGGCAGTTATCCTTGTTAGCCAGCTAGCTGTTTGTTTACGAGACAAAAAAGCCAACTCTTCGTTAGCTAAGTCTCCGAGATTGTCAGCTGTGTTGTTTTTACACAAGCGCAAGCCATATAGCATAGTAATTCCGATGTATATGCATTAAATACTCTTACTATGATTGTAGACAGCATTGTCAAATTGCTCAGAATGTAAGCCATCCATCTAGCTATATATCCAAATAATCTTTGCTGTTCTGGACGAGTAGAGTGGTCGAGACGAAGTGACGCAGCCGCAGTCGAATGACCGTATTGTTCGGCTGTACTCGGTCCTGTCCGGCGGTACTCGAACCTTGGTGCACGCTCCACCAGCAGATGTTTCATTTTAGGACTGGGTTACTAAATAATAACACCACTGATAATGCCATTATTTGCATAAGGGATGATCGACTTTCCAAAAAATGATTCATTGTAATACTCCGTATTAACCTCCTCATGTATGACTTCTATGAAATCCATTGTAAGACCATTTGATAGCCTGACACAGGGTGCCAACCTGTTTCTTCTCTCCCGCCAATTTCTAATAGAATTGCCATGCCAAACATGTCTACCGTACTCATAACAATAGTGTTGTTGAACGCACAAACGGATCTTCATTGGCAATCATTGAAATACCCTTTTGTCGGATCTTGACACAGGTCCCACTAGTCCAAATAAAAGTCTGATACAGCTGTTTTTGTTCTACCAGTTTCTCTACATGTTCAGCCGGCTGTCCCAGGGCTTTAACAATGTCCTGCAGGAGCTCTCTGGGGATGAACCCCCAGATGGAGACCCCCAGGTAAGAGAGCCTCCTTTAACTCCTCCTTGGTTTACAGTACATGAATGTGTGTGGTCATGGGCTTGTTTTTATAACGTCAGAGTTAGGGGTCCTTCCATTTTAATTATCAAAAATCTGTTGCGGTGTGTTTAAGCAAGGCACTTAACCCTTATTGCTCCTGTAAGTAGCTCAGGATGAATGCATTTGTTATATTACTAACCTGTATATATCTAATTCCCATATGTTTTGTATTATATATTTTTATTTTATTATATTTTTTATATATAGGCATTATTAAATTAATTGACCCTATAGCTGTCTCTAAGGTACTGTCACAAAAATAATTAGTACCTGCCCCTGCTAAATGTCCCTTCAACTTTCATCACTGCTTGTTCGGTTAGAGCATCTGATCAGTAGTTGAAGGGTTGTTAGATCTAATCCCAGAGCTAGCAAGATTACACTTTTTTGTTGCGTCCTTGATCGAAATAGTTAACCCTAATAGTTTCCTAATGTGGCAGCCACAAAAATCTAACTGAAATAATGGCAGGTGTATTTTAAAGTGGGCAAGGCTTGAACCTTGAACTCTCATTCACTTGACAAATCTGATCCGAGATCCACACACCACCTCTTTGTGATGCTCAATAAACACTTGTCCCGTTTTGATGTTAACCACAGCTGGCTCGTTATGTTCTCCTGTGTTTTCTCCCTGTGTCCCTGCTGCAGGACATGTTGGTTCCCCAGCTCCCCCCTGGAGAGCCCCCCGGGGCCTCTGAGGAGTATGGGTCGCTGGCGGAGGAGGATACCCTGGATAGGCTGGCGCATCTGGAGCAGTTGACTGTGCAGCTCAAGGAGGTGGTCAGAGTAAAAGACAGCCAGCTGGCCACTCTGGAAACACAACTCAAGGTAAGGCCTTTACGTGTGGAGTGGCGGTGTGTTTGGTTTTGTAGGCCTGTGTATGTTTTCACTTTTTAAAGTGTGTGTGGTTGTATTTGTATGTATGTGAGACATGAGTACAGTAGTTTTTCTGGTTGTATTTGTATGGTTGTATTTGTTTGTATTTGTATGTATGTGAGAAATGAGTACAGTAGTTTTACATGATTTATTTTTCTGCCCTGTGTGGGTGTGGTTTACGAAATATGAATTGCTGATGCACTGCTTGTCAAAGAACATGGTTGTGGTCAGTGAATATACTCAGACGATGTTGTGGTTGCTGGGATACAAGTTTGAATGCTGTGTTTGTTTGTGTACAGAGTGAGAAGGAGACAGCTGAGGCCCGTTTCAATAAACTTAAGCTGCAGGCCAAAGCCAAGATGGCTTCTCTGACCAAACAAATTGCTGACCTCAAGGGGCAGGAGGGAGCAGCAGTAAGTCCTATAAGCATGGTTCTGATATGCTTGTTTAGCTGATATTATTATCCATTATGCTGATATTTCTAATGTCAGTGTGATCTGTGCTAGGCTATATTGTCTGATCTGTTACATTCATTTGATCTATTTCCCAAAGAGCTCTCCGGACAGCTCTTTCACCAGCTCAGCGTCTGTTGTGGAGGAGGAACTCCAAGAACTGAAGCGGAAGTTAAGGGAGGCGGAGTCGTCCGCCTCGATCCTAGAGGAGCGCCTCCAGATGTCTGAACAGGTCCTGCGTGAAAAGGAGGCGGCGCACACAGAGCAGGTGTCCATTTTGGTTTTGTTCTCCCCAGTTTCTATGAACAATTTGTTTGGATGTCATTCTGTCGAGGAGAAGGTTCTGGTCACTGGCTGAGGGATGTGTCGTCGTCCCGTTAGGTCCGTGTGCTCCAGGCGGTGGTCTGGGAGAAGGATGTGCGTTTCCAGGAACAGATCCAACACCATGAGGAGGAGCTGCTGAGGGTCACAGGGCAGATCCAGAACGAAAGTGAGCTACAGCAGGTACGCGCTTGACTCACTCCATAACTGATGAATTGATTGGAAAGGACTCTGGATGAGCCTTAGTGTTTGTTTATGGTTGTGTGTTTCACTAGGCTTTGCGTGTAGCCCAGCGGCGCTGTGAGGAGCAGGAGGAAGCCATGCGATCACGCTCCCAGGTCCTAGAGATGCTACAGGAGGAACTGAACAATGCCGACCAGCAGAAACAGGTACAGGCACATTACTGACAGGCCAGCACATTTCCTGTCTAAATGCCAAATCCCTGCTTGATTAATACAAGCGACAGGCAAGACATAGCCACATGGGGGACTGTTTTACAACTATTCTTTCCTTGTGTTTGATGGTTACAAAGTCCACTTGTCGTCTAAATGTCTCTGGATGATCGCTTTCATTTGGCTCGTGTCTCTCTTTTGTACATTAATGGTGGTTATTTATCTCCCGTTATTGTTATCAGTGTTGGGAAGGTTTCTAAAGAGCAATCACAACCTTTTAATGCCTGAAATACATGGGATCACTAGAATACCTTGTATATTAGTTGCATCTCTAAGAGTGCTAAAGCTTAGAGTGGGATTTAACACACAGTCTTGACACTTGCATCACAAGACAAGAAATATTTTTATTTCGGTGAGTGTTTATTGTTTAGTCCAATTCAAAAAAGTTATCATTCAATACTGCTGAAATGTTTACAAATTATAAAATCAATAACAGGATAATATTTGTGTATGAACCGAGGTATAATCCAGAGCCGAGCACGTTTATTTTAAAACGGTTGGATATCCTTCTCTTGACTTGAATGTCAATGTCTGGTGGTAATGGTACAGTTAAGCTACTCCTTATGACCCATCCCTGTCTTCTCCCTTACAGATACTCACTGCTCAGTTCCGTCAGATGGAGGAGCAGCTGGCTGATGCTAGCAGGCAGAGGGAGGTGGACAGGCAGCAGTGGACCGAGCGGTCCAGCCAGGCCGAGGCAGAGCTGGTGACCCTCCGAGCTAACCTGGAAGCTTCAGAGAGGGACAGAGCGGCCCTGACTGCCGGCCTGGAGGCCTCCGAGCAGGACAGAATGGCCCTGACTGCCGGCCTTGAGGCCTCCGAGCGGGACAGAGCGGCCCTGACTGCCGGCCTGGAGGCCTCCGAGCGGGACAGAGCAGCCCTGACTGCCGGCCTGGAGGCCTCCGAGCGGGACAGAGCGGCCCTGACAGCTAGCCTGGAGGCCTCCGAGCAGGACAGAGCAGCCCAGATAGCCACCCTGGAGGCCTCCGAGCAGGACAGAGCAGCCCAGATGGAGGAGCTAACAGCAAAACTGGAGTTGGCCACTAGAGAATTGGAGAAGGTGACCAGCCGAGAAGGAGGAGAAGTGGCTAGGTTGGAGAAGGAGCTGGCTTTGATAAGAGAGGATTATGGAGAAAGCCAGAGGGCAGGAGAGGCCTTGGCTGAGCTGTTGACAGGCCTTCGTTCTCTGCTTGATGAGGGTGCAGAGGAGAACCCTGTGCCCACTGACCCGGCCCTGTGCTTGGCTACAATGCAGGCCCACCTGGAGAGGTTGAAGGTGGAGCAGAGAGTGTGCGAGGAGCGCTGTGTACAGGTCACCCAAGTCATGGAGACTTTGCAAGGTTTGTTAAATACATTTTGTTTACACTGAACACAAATAGAAGCGCAGCATATTACATTTTCAGATATTTTACAGTTCACACGAGGAATTAAGTCCATTGAAATAATTGTATTCAGGCCATAATCAATGGATTTTATTTTGGAGATACTTTTTTTTTTTTACACACAAAAATATTATATCGGATCTTTTATTTCAGCGTATTTTGGGACCAACACTTTACATGCGGCATTTCTATTTTGTTCAAAGTGTTTTTGAAAATCGGATTCATAACTGTCCAACATATGGCTTTCTTACAGTGTATTTATTCCATGTTCAATGTATTGTTAATCTTTCAGAACAACTGGATAGGAGCACCTCAGAAGGCAATAAGGCAGTTGCCAGGATACAACAGCTGGAGCAGCAAATTGGAATGGTGAGTGAAGTGAGCCTTCAAACGGAAAAAATATTCGGGGATGGTTATGACTATTATATTTATTAAAGTAGTCGATGCTGTTAGCTTATTTTGAGTCATGCGCTAACCTGAAAAGAAACAATGAAAAGATACCATGGGAGCTTATATTGTTCTGTTATCCGTTAACCTGAAAAGACAGATTCTCTTTGTGGTATCCGATTGCTAGATTCCCTAATATTGTTCCCATTTTGTTGTAATTTCACCAAATAGTTATATTCATAGCTCTACTTATAGTGACAGAACATTAAATGAATCTGCCTTGCCACGGGTTGATGTTGGTCTTGGGCAGGACTAGGGATGTCTTACAAGGTCACTTATTGGGAAAGTTATGCAAAGCTAAAGAAAATGTGAGTTTATTTTACATGCAGCAGTCAACCAATCTTAATATGAACTGATGCCTACAATTTATCTACAATCTATTTCTGGTAGAATGTCTGCACACAAACTGTAATTAAGGTGTTTTGTTGCAACTAAACCTATGTAACATGCTTGTGTACTGGATTGTGACAAGAAGTAAAACTACAATGGGGAGGTTAGTATTTTTTCACTGTTTAGCAAATCCAGTTAATGTGGAGGAATGGTTTGGAGAATGTGTTGCCTTCTTTACCCCAAAAGCTAAAATCGCATCACATGCTGTCTTAGTATTTCCCCTGACAAGTGCAACTTCAGGTTGCTGGGATTGCACAGAGGATAACAGTCAACCAATCCCCATGTGAACCAAGACTGATGCTACTCCAACACTGTCACAATGATTTCTCACAGTGTAATTTTATTGAATGTAATTATGTTTGTTTTCTAGCCAATTGTATTTCGAAATGGAGTTGTTGACTGTGCAGAGTCACAGTAGAAAGCATCAATCCCTTTAGACCTCTGTGCTGTAGGTGTGTACACAGTCTGATTTATTATGATCCACTAGTGTCCTGGTATTTCTTTTGCTGTGAGGACTGCCCAGTCAGCAGTGTGAGTGTTAGACATGCTTATTCATGTGGGGCACTCTGACTGGTCGCATGTCCAATAGTCACTGCTCTGACCACTGGACATGTCTGTCAGGAACTAGGCTATCAGAGGGGACAGTCTGAGGATGGGTGGCTGGAGTTAATGCTGAGGCAGAATGTCCTCCTGCCATTTGGGTCAGGAGAAATCCTAATCCCCTTTTCACAGATCCCTTTTTATGCCACGTGCTGACCTTCACACCCTGGGCAATAAGCACTACTGTATTGTCTAACTACCTCACAGCTGGGTGACACTCAACTCAGTGTTTTATGTAGTCCAACAGGACTGTGTGTAGACAATAGGAACTATATGTTATATAGTGTTGTGGAAATTTTTGAATTAAGGTACATTTGAGAAATGTGTTTTATATTGCCTGGTACATAACTCTTTACTTTCATTGTGACACACATGTCTGTATTATATCTGAGCATCACTAGGTACTCTGACCATGTTTATCTGCTTAACCCAAGAAGGGCATCAGTCCTTTGTTCCTTAGGAATGTGGCCCTTGGGGGGAAGTAGGGGCAATTAGCTTCTTTAGGTAAACACAACAGTAAACATTATGGCAGGAAGGATAAGATGGGGGGACAGCCCACCCTCTGGGTAAAACCTGTGTGACATAAGACAGATGGGCAGCATCTTACCACACCCCTTTTTCCTCTATAAATACTGATGATTGTCATGTATTAATTTAGAGACTCCTCAGATGATTATCCTGTAAGCGTTTGACGCTTCTCTCTATTTGCAAATAAACTGTTAATTGTGCCAAGAGAATTTTGTTTCTGTACTTACTCCTTTAAGAGTGTCTATCGGAATGGAATTGCCATCACAATAGTAAATAACTCGGGCGTTTGACTTTCCCTCCTAGGCTGATGGTGAGTCACTGGCCCAGCATGCGACTAACCCATCTGTCGAGGAAGTGTGTGACTCTGAAAAAGGTGAGAAGACTTGTTTTAAAGTACTGTGTGTTGTTTAATTCTCTGAATCTGGAAGCCAACCAGTCGGACTTTGACTAGTCATACATCCTACAAGCACAACCCTCCACTGAAGTATTTGCATCGGCTTGGACACTGTGTGCTGTCACCAGCACAGCCAACAACTGAGGCAGGGCATAGTGACGCCCTTGTGGTTAAAGGTCTAACCCATTTTGCTCAGCCTGACTAAAGCTGAAAGACTGGCTTAGGGTTTGGTCAATACAATATGTCAACAATATGTTGGTATTATGTCAATACACATGTAAATGGATGAATTCTTTTCAATTAAATCTTGAAATATCTAGGCCCTGTCATGAACTACTAGGAGGTTACACTGGAACTAGAATAATACATAAAAATAATAGAATGAGATGTATTATTACTTTTGTTTCTTACTGCGGCATTTCCCATATGGTCATTCAGTTGAGTAGTTATTGTAATATAATGTGGCTATTACTTTTTATTTTTACTGTTTTTCCCAGACCGGATATTGGCTCTGGAACAGCTTTTACTGGAGAAAGACAATGAATTGGCTTTCTTGCGAGAGCGTTTTGCACTGGCTGAAGAGCAGAGCTGCAATGACTCATCAAATATAGGCACTGATCCAAATGTAGACCAGAGTGAGGAGACCGCCATCGCCGCCAGTGACTGTCCTTTAGTGCTGCCAGACCTGCTGGAAGACACCCGGGAGGAGGACACCACCCTGGTGGCAGAGGACAGCTCCATCCTGTCTATCTCTGCTGATAACGAAAGCAGCCCAGAGCTCGTCCAACCACAGTCTGACTCTACCGAAGAATCTAAGGGGGCCTCCTCTGATGAGATGGTCACTAGCAGTGACTCTGAAGTGGCTCACAGCAGCTGGACCCTCCTAGAGGCTCTGAACCAAGATGAAGGTCAGCAGTGGCCCTCCGTGGTGCAGGACTTTGGTCAGATCCAGCTGCAGTCCTGGGAGGAGAACGGCTCTGAAACGGTAACGTCCACAGTACAAGTGGAGTCCTCATCGGTCATCACCCGTGAGACTGTACAGGTGCACCTCAGCCAGCAGGGGTCAGCTCACTTTGACTCTGATTCCACCACTGGAAACGTGTTTCCGCAGGCCCAGGCTGATGACATGGAAATGAGGTACGGTGAGCTCATGGCTGAGCTCCTGAGACTGAGAAAGGCTGCCTCAGAGTCACAGGAGAAAAGCCAAAGCCTGGAGGAGGAGATTCGGGTACTAGCAGCTGCCAAAGATGAGGCGGAGTCCCGGGCCCAGACATATGAGGAAGAGCTCCAGTCAGCCAGGTCAGAGATATACACAGTGGCCCAGCACAGTGGATTTGAGGTGGAGAGGCAGAGCAGGGAGATGCGTCTCCTGGAGGAGCAGCTAGCCAGCCTGCAGACAGAAAGCAGCTCAAAAGAGCAAAAGATCCAAGCCCTGCGGGCAGACCTGGAGCAGGCTAAGCACTCTCTCTCTGAGCAGGAGGGCCAGGCCAGGATGCTAAGTGCCCAGTTGGAAGACAGGAAGATGAACTCTTCCGAGCTTGGACAGAAACTCCAGGACATGGAGGCTAGCCTGCTTGAGTTTTCCAAGGCTAAGGATATATATGAAGCTTTACTGTCTGAAAGGGACACTGAGATTAGCAAGCTGCAGCAGTTCATCACCCTGAAGGAGCAGGAGATGATGGAGCTGAGTGAAGCCATGTCTGCCAAACTGGTCCAGGCAAGTGAGGAGAAGTTCCTGGTGAGCACTGAGGTCCAGAAACTGAAGGAAAAGATATTTGAACTTGAGAAAGCTGGAGAGAAGGAGAACATAATAGGGGAAAGAAATGTAGAGGAAGCTGAAGAACTCACTAGCTTAAGAAAGGACAAAGAGGATCTGACAAACCAAGTAGCTACCATTAAAAAAAGGTTGCAAGCAGCCCTGTTGCAGCGCAAAGAGCTAATGAAAAAAGTTGCAGAGTTTGAGAAAGGGGCAGATCAAACTAAAGAAAAAGAAGGGAACATGACAGCAGAAGACTCTGCAGGTGTATTGGATTTAGAAAAAGAAAGAAAACAAGAAGTTTTGAGCTCGGAGTCTGTTCCTGAAGATTTCAGACACATCCTGAGGTCCAAAGAAGAGGCCATGGAGGTTTTGGAACATAAAATCAGCCAGCAGGATCAGCTTCTGGCTGAAACACTTGCTATTAACCGAAGGCTGACGGAGGTAGCTGAGCAGACTGTAGAGGCTGACACCTCAAATGAACTCACCAGGTTGCAGTCCCACGTGTCCTCACTGGAGTCAGACTATGAAGCACTGCAAAAAAAACTCCAGGAAGCGCAGGACTTTCGCAAAGACACCATCCGTAAGGCCAAAGAGAAGGACAGGCACCACCGCGAACAGCTGAAGCAGCAGAAGGAGGAGTACAACGGGCTGTTGGAACGTTTGAATGAGCAGGCTGGGGAGCGAGATGGGCTGGTGAATAGATTGAGAGAGCTTGAAGAACTGCAGGCACAGAAAGACGATAGAGTCGAGAAAAAAGAACATGCAGAGCTGGAGACCAAAGCTGGAGAGAAGCTGGAGAAGCCAGCTGCCGGGGACTGGGTCCAGGAAGACTGGGTGGATTTTGCCACCGCTGAGAATGAAGCACAACTACAACAACAATCTGATGAACCTATTTCCAGTGTGGAGGAACCCTCTCGGCTAATTTCGGCTGAAATGGAGGCCTCGTTACACGCTCTCAAAGAAGAGGTCCTGGCTTGGAAGGCATCTTGTACAGAGCTGGAGAGGCAACTACAGGATTGCCAGGATACCTTGTCATTCAAGGAAAGTAAGCTCTTAGAGCAGGGCAAAGAGCTGCAGGCCTTCAGAGAGAAAGAAAGCCAGATTGATCATGTCTATGAGGAGTTGGAGGCTCTGAAGGAGAAGTGTCTTCAGGCTCAGACCTATGCAGAGTCTGTGAAAGCAGAGATGGAGGTTACTGCCAAGGGAGCCGCCGCAGACTCGGCTGAATCCTCCATCGCTGTCTTGCAGGCAGAGGTGGATGAATTCAAACAGTTCCTGACTAACAAGAACAATGAGATCATGGAGCTTAGCCAGCAGCTGAGTGAGCAGAGCTCCCTCCTCCAGTCCATGCAGGAGACAGTGTCTGAGAAGGACCACTTGATTGCCTCTCTGCAGGCCGGGCTGAAAGCAGAGCAAGAAAAGAGCCAGAGACTGGAGGCAGAGGTACCCCACAGGCAGGAGGAAGAGAAGGACAGTGAGGCTAAGATCATGCAGCTTCAGCAGAAGCTCAAAGCCGCCCTCATCTCTCGCAAAGAGGCCCTCAAAGAGAACAAGAGCCAGAAAGAGGAGTTGGCCTCCTCTAAACAAGTCATAACTGAACTGCAGCAGAAGATGGAGTCTAGAGAAGTTGAGCTGGAGAAGCTGAGAGTAGAAAGAGAGAAGCTAATAGAGGAAGTTGATCGGACTTTGGTGGAGAATCAGGGCCTCGGCGCATCCTGTGAGAGCCTCAAGCTGGCCATGGAGGGTATGCAGACCGAGAAAGAATTCTATAAAAGAGAGGCTGAGACAGCCAAAGAGGAGGCTGTCCAGGCATGCAGAGAATTGGAGGAAAAGATGCAGGGGATGAGGGATGAGTATGAGACACTGCTGAAGTCCTATGAGAATGTGAGTGATGAGGCAGAGCGTGTGAGACGTGTGCTGGAAGCTGCTAGACAAGAGAGGAAGGAACTAGCAGCTAAAGTCAGGACTCACCAGGCTGCCTGTCAAGAGGCTGAAAGGCAGAAAGAGGAGGCCCAGAAAGAAGTGGACACTGTCAAAGACAAGATGAGGAAGTTCGCCAAGACTAAGCAACAGAAAATAATGGATTTAGAGGAGGAAAATGAAAGACTCCGTGAGATGGAGGAAAACAAAGGCATAGGAAAGGAAGACAAGGCACTCAAAAGAGAGCTTGACAGATTCAAAGAGCAGCTTGAGGCTATTAAAGATGACTTGAAATCTACTACAGCACAGAGGGACTCCCTCGAAGAGCAGGCTCTTAAATTAAGGGAGCAACTAGCTCAACAGTTAGAGAATAGGGAACAGTTAGCATCAGTAACCCCCAGCTCTCATGTTGTAGTGGAGGAAACTATTATTGCCCAGCAGTCTAGTGCCGGCATAACTGAAACTACCCAGGAACCAGTTGAGAGCTGCAGTTTGAACGTAGAACCACATACTCAGGCCATGGAGTCTGAGGTAGCACCACATGAAAAGCCCTCAGTTAAAGAGACAGTGGGAACAGAAATGACTGCATTGCTTGAGGAGAAATTGAGGGAAATGGAGGCAGCCCTACAGTCAGAAAGGGAACTGAGACAGGAGCACGAGGCTGAACTCACTGCTGAGCTGGCCTCTCTGGAGCAGCGCCTTCAGGAGAGTAAAGAGAGGGAACAGTCCCTGAGGGAGGAGCCAGTGAAGACAGAGATACCTCAAAGTAAACAGGTGCTAATTTCAGAAAAACTAAGGGAAATGGAGGAATCCCTAAAGTCAGAGAGAGAACAGTGGCAAGTATGTGAGGCTGAACTCAAGGCTGGAATAGCCGCTCTGGAGCTGCGCTTACAGGAGAGTACTGAGAAGGAACAGAGCCTTATTGTGGAGAGCTCTAAAAAGGAAGCCCAGCTTAAAATGCTCCACAGCAGACTGGAGGCAGAGAAGGATGACCTGGAGGAGCGTTTGATGAACCAGCTGGCCCAGCTGAATGGCAGCATTGCTGGCTACCAGCAGGATGCAGCAGACAGCCGGGAGCGCCTCACAGAACTGCAGCGGGAGGTGGAGAGGCTGCATAAGGAACAGGCTGAACTGGAGGCCCTGGTTAAGAGCGAGAAGGACCAGGCAGCTAGGCTGGAGGAGGACAAAAGGCAGGCCCAAAGAGAGAGGGCAGAAGCGGAGGCTGAGTCAGGGAAGCACAGGGAGCTGGAGCAGCAGCTTAAGTCTGCCCAGAGGGTGAAAGAGGGCAGCCAGAGCCGGGCAAAACAGCTGGAGGAGCTGCTGAGAGAGAAGCAGCTGGAGGTGCGCCAGATGCAAAAGGACTGTATTCAGTACCAGGAAAGGATTAGCGAGATGGCCAGGGAAGGGAAGGCTCTGCAGCTCAGCAGCGATGAGCTCCACAAAGAGCTGGGACGAGCATCTCTGGAAAGAGACAAGGTCACAGAGGCTTTGAAGAACACCGAGGCTGAGCTCTCCAGCTTTAAAGCCCAGCTTGTTGAGGCCCAGAGGGATGCCAGCCGGGCCCAAGCTGAGAAGAGAGCCTTTGAGCAGGCCGCTCTGCAGAGAGAGGCTGAGCTGAAATTGGAGGCAGAGCAAACTCTGGACTCTGTGAGGTGCAGGCTAGGAGCCGAGCTAAAGCAGATCGAGCTAAGGCTGGAGGAGTCCTACCGGGAGAGGGAGAGAGAGGAGGACGCCACTCGGGAGGCCAGAGAGATGGCTGACACCGCTAAGAGACAGAACCAGCAGATGCAGTCCCGCCTAGATGAGTCTCTGGCCCGACTTGCGGCCTTCTCGCGCTGCATGTCCTCCCTGCAGGACGATAGGGACCGGGTGCTGGATGAGACTCGGCAGTGGGAGAGTCGCTTCAACAGCACCTTACAGGGGAAGGAGGCTGAGGTTCAGGAGGCAGAGACCCGGGCCAGGGATTTAGCTGAACAGCTGCAGAAAGAGACTGCTCAGAGAGAGGAGCTACAGCTTACAGTGGACAGGTAAAAATGGCTGCTATAATAAAATCATTCTTTATACATTTTGTATAATTATTTTTTTACTAAATGAGATTCTTCCAGTATCCTGTTGTGTTTGTGATCCGCTATACTGTCTTATTTAATGTGTTTGATATTTTTTTTGTCCAGACTTCAGAAAGCAGAAGAGCAATGGCAGCTTAAATGGGAGCAGTTGCAGAAAAGATTCAGTGAGAACCAGGCTGCCTTGGAGCAGGAGAGGGGGGAGCTTCAGAAGGCCCTAGCCCAGGCAGAGTGCTCCTTATCTGAAGCCCACGCTCTGCTGGCCTCCCTGGAGAGCGAAGCTGAGGGGCTCCGTCACAGAGCCCAGGTCTTGGAAGAGGCAGTGGAGAAGCTGCAGGGCGAGACCAGTGAGGCAAGGGCAGAGCTGAGGGAGAGGGAGGCAAAGGAGAGGAGATTGGCTCTGAGTGTGGAGCAACTGGAGACAGACCTACACTCCTCCAAGACCCTGACGGAGAGCCTGCAGACAGAGCTGAGTGAGAAGGAGAGGAGAGAGGTGGAGCTGTTGGGGGAGAAAGAGCAGGCTGTGACACAGGTCTATTAGGTTGTTTTATCAACTTGAAACGTTCTAAATCCTTTCTTCTACCTCCTGAATGTTTCAATACTTGTGTTCCCTAGGCTGCAGAGGAGGCCAGGAAGGAGGCCGATGCCAGGTCTCGCAAGGCTGAAAGGGAGCTAAAGGAGAGGAGAGAGGAGGTGCGGGGTCTGGAGGACAGGCTGCGGAAGGCAGAGGAGGGGAGCAGCCACAACAAAGCCAGACTGGATGCCTTCACCAAGGCCATGGGCTCTTTGCAGGATGACAGAGACCATGTTCTCAGCATGTACAAACAGTTGGAGGAGAAACATCTGCAGGTAAATTTACAAGATCTCTTTTGAAGGGATTTTAAATTAAAATGTTTCTTGTGTACCGAGGCATTAATGACAAGGCAACAACATTATCTGAACTTTGCCTTCATACAAACTTGTTGATTTATGTTCGCCCATGACTTCTCAGTGAGTGGCTGAACCAGAACATAGTGAGAACACTGATATTAGAAATCCAATAATTTCTTTCTAGATGTTCCTTATGCCTCCCATGTGTTACTAGCTGTTGGTATATATAATGTTGTTTTCCAGGTGATGATGGATAAAGACAGTCTGATCCAGGAGGCTGCTGGGGAAAACAACAGTCTGAAGGAAGAGCTACGCTCCCTGTTGATTCAGAGAGACGACCTCCACGCAGAGAAGGCCCAGCTATCCGCCCAGCTGCACGGCTACAGGGACCACCTGACCCAGGTCCTTACCCTGAAGGACTCCCAGCACAAGCAGCTACTGGCCGGCCACCTGGAGCGCATTGCTAGCCTGGAGAAGGAGAGAGAGAAGCTAGCAACCATGGTCAAGAGATCGGAGGGCCCCGAGGCTTTCGCTCTGGAGGTGGAGAGAGAGAGCCTTAGCCAGGCTGGTGATATTGTAAGTGAGCAAGTCAAAGACGCTCCTGGCGCAGAGGTGGAGAAGCTCAGGGAGCAACTGCAGGCCACCAGAGCCCAGGTGGAAAGCCTAGAGGACAGCCTGGCTCAGGAGAGGCAGGCCCACGAGGCTCAGACGAAGGAGCTGAGAGAGCTCCGCTGGGAGGGCGGGGTGACACGCACAGAGTCCGAAACAGCCGCTGAGAGGGTGGCCGAGCTGGCCCGCGACCTGCTGACCATGGAGCAGAAGCTGCTGGAGGAGAGGGAGACGGCGGGCCAGCTCCGGGCCCAGAACCAGGCTTTTGGCCAGGCCATGGCATCGCTGCAGGACAGCAGGGACCAGGCCCTTAGCCAGGCCCAGGAGCTCAGCCTCCGGCTGGAGGAGATGATCAAGGCAGGGGGTCCGCAAACAGCCACCGCCAGCCCTGGAGGGTCCTCTTCAGAGGTGTGGGGACTGAAGAACGCCCTGTCAGCCCTGCAGAACGACAGAGAGAGACTGGTAAGACCAGATATTATATACATTTTTGGTGGCGCCACAGCCTACACAGTGTTTTCCTACAACATGGCCGCCGTAACACAAGCTTTGTTCCTTCATGCCCCAAAGTTGGAGCAGATGCACCGGCAGCAGTCGGAGCTCACTCGACTCGGGGGAGGAGATGTCTCTAGGCTCAGCCAGGAGCTAGAGGAGGAGAGGAGGAGGGCTGAGGAGATGCGGCACAGGGTAAATGAGCTGGAGGACCTGAGGCAGAGGGAGAACCAGGAACTGGAAATGCTCCGGTGAGACCTAGTGTTGGCGTGGCTGCCCTACAAGCTGTAGTCTGTTCTTTTATACCCTGAGTCTGTTGTTACTGGTTGGTCTGTGCATGCAAGGGCTTAGGGTCCCCACTGATGTAAGGGAGATGGTCTCACTGTCTGCGCGCATTAATGAAGGTTCTGCTGTCAGAGGAAGTTGATTTGCTGTTAATGTTTTCCTGCCTGATATTGTTGTTGTGGGAAGGATGAAAGGAGATGTGGACTTCCCATTCAACTACTGTATGGACCAGGATTTTGAAGAACAGCTTCCCTGAGTGTCTGTGCATTGATAACCTTGAAATTTTTTTATCCTTTTGATGTGAATTTGACTTGTGAATTTAAATGAAGTATTTAGTGTGTGTGTGTTCGTGTGTGTGTGTGTTCGTGTGTGTGTGTGTTCGTGTGTGTGTGTTCTCTCCAGGCTGGAGCAGATAGACTGGCAGACCCAGGCAGAGCTCCTGAAACAGCAGACCTTGGCCACCCTGTCAGCCCGCGACCATGAGGTCCGCCGGCTCGGTGCCATGTTGCAGGAAGCCAACACCTCCAGGCCCAAGCTACTGGAGGAGCACTACCAGAGAAAGGTGACAGAGACATCTGGTCTTAACTATTTTATTTTCCTGTACCAGAGATTAGTGAGATGGCTAAAATCATCTACAGCATTGATGTTACAAGGTACACTATTAGCTGCGTATATTTGGTGTATACTGGACAGTGTTGTATACACATTTAGTTTTAGATGTACATTTTTTCTTTTTTCTGCACTTTTTTCTACCCAGGCACCTCTTGGGACAGACTTGTCACCTGAAGTTCAGGTCCTTCATTCTAAATCTGAGAGTGGCCCACTGAATGAGCTACAGCTGCGAGAGCAAGAGATTACAGAGCTCAGAAAGCAGGTAGAGATATACAGGCCACTCCTCCTTCATGTCACCCATAGGCCCTATGGCCATCTTGTTTTACTATAAGATGTCTGACCACTAGCAATCATCAGCTTCTCGTTGCATGCTTGCATGGAAGACACTAAATAGCAATGGATGTCTTGCTCTTTTTTGACTGTCTTTGCATGACTCTTTCCCGTTTTCTTTCAACATATTTTTTATTTGTTATTGTCTGTGGTGTGTTTATGTGTAGCCTGCTGAGTCCCTTCCTAACTCCCCACAGTTATCGCAGGTTTTTGAGGAGAATCATCATCTTTCCTCCCAGTTTCGAGGTAGGTGCCAGAGGCTGGATGAGTCAGAGAGCCGCTGCATGGCCCTCCAGAGGCAGCTCCGGGAACTGCGGGATGACAAGAGCAAGGTCAAACACAATCCCTACACACTAAATACATACCAAACATGATTTCAAAGAGGTTTTCTACAGTATGGCACAGAGGAAGAAGATTCCGATTTGTATTTGCCCTCCTCCAGGTTACAGGGGAATTGGACAGTGCCCCTGGGGCCCCTCAGCAGCACAGTGGTCCCTCAGAAAGTGAGGGCCTCATGGCTGAATTCAAAGAACTCCAACACAGGTACCACTTCTCAGCCACACAACACCTCCCCTCAAAGACATACATTATCTCTATCAGTCATTAAACCAGCATGAAATCACGACCAGTAACAACAAACTGCACCGCACAACACAATACAATACAGTGTCACACAAAGCCCATGATAACGCAAGTGTGCCCAGCATTCTGATGTGTGTTTGGTTTGTCTCTGTCAGACTGGATGAGGAGCAGCAATATAGGATGGTGGTGGAGCAGCAGCTAATGGCTTCCCAGGAACGCCTCAAACGGTAAGAGCCGTCATCACAGCTTCGAGTCACATGACTAAGGTCCTCCTCTTCATCCTCCTTACAGCATCGCAGCGCCGTGTCTCGCTCACATGTCAGCTCACCGCTCGTACTCTGGCAGGCTCTATAGAGATGTTATGCAGGACACGTTTCTGTCCAGAGTTGTTTTTTCGATGTATTTGTTTAAAACAGTTTGTGTTGGCGGGAGTTATTTACTCAGTATCTCTCTCTCTCTCACCTGCTTTAGGATCAACCAGGGCAATTGGCAGTCGGCCCACAAAGGCCACTTCACTGCTTCTGAGTCAGCCGTCCTCATTGAGCCACCAGGAGGTTCTGTCACCCGGGTAAGAACCAACCCCAAACCCTGATTCACACAGGATACATACGTACATAAAGGTCAAGTCTCCACTGTCGAATAGTAATGGTATGTTAATACTGCTGCTGCTTCCCTTAACAGAGTCTGTACTTCTGTCTCTCTCTCTTTGTCTTTCTCTCTGTCTCTCCCTGTCAATCTCTCTCTCTCTCTCTCTCTCTCCCTGTCTATCTGTCTGTCTCTCTACCAGATACGGAGCAGCAGTGGCCCAGGGCTGATGCGGATGCTTCGTGTGGCCTTCTGCTCCCGCCAACGTACCCCTCTGCTGGTGTCCCTCTACTTGCTCACTGTGCATGTGCTGCTTCTGCTCTGCCTGGGGGGCTACCTCTAGGATCCCACCCCCCCCTTAGAGTCTGGGACAGGAGAGAGGGAGAGATAATGGAAGTGTGACACAGACCTACCCACATCCAAGACAAATGTCATTTTACTGTTACATTCAATACTTTAGAATAGTTGGATGGCTCAAAATGAGACACACACACACACACACACACACAAAGGACATTTTGATATAGCACGCATACTGAAATGTGTCTTAGCCTGTAAGCGAAAGGGAATAGCTTTGATATACTGGTAGTAAGAAACACCCACTGCCATCATTCAATACGTTCTGGTTAGTGTACTGTATATGATCAGTCACATTAAAAGTAGAAGAAAGTCAGTAATGCGCTTCCTCGGAAGGTTTGTCTATTTTACTTCTATAAATAGTTTGCAGCTTTACATTCACCTTGAGGGATATGGTAGATTCACAGCGTGTTTAGTTTTATTTAGGCAAGTTCTATTAATGGTGTTTTAGGTGCCTTTATATATTTGGAGGACAAAAAGCTTCACTTTATATCTGGATGATGGGAGGTGTGGGTTTTTTGGGTCGGTTCGTGTCTCTCTCATTCTCTTGTGTTCATGTGCACAATGGACACCAACTTGTGTGACCTGTTATGACTACATTCCCACCAAGTTATTTATTTTATTTTTCTTTATATTTCTTTTTCATTAAGAAAGATTTTGAACATGTGATATATATGGAGTGTGTACAATTTGTGAGTTTAATAGGTGAGGGTTATCCAATCGGTTTCCAATGTTTTTATTGTGTTGATTTGATTTGCCATTCTGGTGCAATGTTTTCCATTCCAAATATAATCATATTGGTATTTTTGTTATCTGAACTTACAAATCATGTCCTTTCACTAATTTAATCCGCTCATGTAGCATTATTTCTTTGTCATGCATTTAAAATGTGAACTACAATTATAGTCTCCATCTTAAAAAGCTACTACACTGTAAGGTAAATGCAACACTGCTGGTAAAAATATCTACTCAATAACTTGTCATTGTTTGTTGTTGTCCCACCTCACTTTTAACCCACTTTCTTTCTGCTGTGGACTTCTACTGTTAATCATCTTCGGCTAGACTGTCATGGGGAGTATGGGGAGAATGACGATGGTGTTATTAGTTTTTCACCACAGCCTAAAGAACAAGAGGGCTAGATTTGTACCTGCCACTTTCAAGAAGGATTAGATAGAACATTTCCAGTTAAAATATATTTTTTAAAAGAATTACATTTGAATGCAAATGACACCTGATTAGGCTAATGTGGGTTGATGAAAATAACTGGTGTTGTGTTTGTATTATCAGTGTAAAATACAGCAGTACCCTGTTTTTTCTAATGAAATATATTTATAGGAAAATAACTTTATGTATTAAATTTTTTTTGAATACTTCTGTTGCGAATGAGGAAACATGGTTTTGAAAAGATTGTATCCAGGTTCGATACAGTAGCCAGACAGCTACTGTACGGCCACGCGCAGTTATAATTTCCTCTATCATCAATTTGTGCGAGAGAACTGGCTCTCGCTGGATGTGAATTCTGAAACATATATTAAGACAAACATTTCAGTTTTCGAAATTTTCTGGCAACGCAAAGGTACGTACGTTTATCTACAATTAAATAAAATATGTTTCTTAGAAGTATTAATTACAATTACTTTAGAAATGTGTTCTTTCAGGAAGTTGCCGATTTGAAATTACTGTGAAGGATTTCAAGCTGTATTGTTTCAAAGATTAGCTAACGAAAGGTCAAGCCTTCAAGTTCCTCTGTAAATCTTTTTAATGGTATTTTCGATTATTCATAACATCTAAATTGGGTTCATACACTTTGACAAGATAACGCATATAAACCGTCGTATTTGTTGATATAAAAACGAAAATAACAGAACACCCCCATCAACACCTTTTGATAAACCAACAAATTACAGACTGCAATTGTGAGTGCCATTTGTTTGGTACATTAAAAATTAGGAATCATTAAGCTATTCAACATTACACTGAAGTAAGCCTGGACAACTGTGCTTAGCTGCAAGACTTCCCACCACCTCCCACCCAAACTTACTTTGTTTTGTTAAATGACTTATGATGACCGTGTGCTCTTTATGAGGAGTGCGCAGAAGCTCAGTGTGTTGCGCCTTAAATAACTCAACTTCCTCTTTGTGACTTCAGCAGAAAGCCACCACAGACTTGTTAGCCATCAATTTATACACTGACAGAAGAGGAAGAACTAATACCTTGAAACTCGTGTGTCTTTGTAGTTAGTACAGGTGATTGTTCATGGGGTAAACATATAGTGTCCACTAAAGCAGTGTTTCTCAACCTGTCTCACACCAGGGACTGGCAAGCGATGGTCTCTCGATGGACTTATAAATCAATGGTTTTGTTTCTCTCCCTCTTGCCAGATGTGGAAGTCAGCTGTTGGACATAACGTGAGCGTTAAGGTGGCTTCAGAGGGGGATGACTGGGAGACTGACCCAGACTTTGAGGTCAGCTACTTGGACTGAGGAAGGGAGGGTCCCCATAGAGGCAGTGTATTTACAGAAGTACACTAACCTGTTGACTGTGTAACTAATCAATATTTCCTTCAGGGAAATGTCATTTTTTGTTCGTGCTTTAAGTAACTGCCTTGCTTCTGTTGTGACACTAGGTTCTTAAGGTGAAGATTGAAGAAACTGACTTGTTTCTGTGTTTCAGAATGATGTGTCAGAACAGGAACAGAGATGGGGTGCCAAGACCATTGAGGGATCTGGTCGAAAAGAACATATTAGGTAACATTTGAACAGTTTGTGGGTGTGCAAGTACATGTAGGCTGCTGAATGGATGGTAAAACTTAAAGGATGGATCTGTTTGTGTGTTATGTCTTTGGAGAGCTATCTGGGGGGGTTGGCTCAGCTGAGAGGATTGAACCAGAAGTGGCTCTGTAGAAACAGGAAACGGAAGTGAAAACTGTGTGTATGCTGTCTGGTAATAAGTTTTACCTAATATGGAATGTGACACTGACTCAATCTAAGTGTTAGCCACAGACTAGTGTTATCTTGTCTTGGATAACCCTTAAACCTTCTGTATTCCTAGTGTTTTCTTCTCTCGGATAACCCTCAAACCTTCTGTCTTCCTAGTGTTATCTTCTCTCGGATAACCCTCAAACCTTCTGTATTCCTAGTGGCTGCAGATAATGGATACTGGGACTGAAGTTGTTTGCCACAGTTTGAACCTTGTGTGTGTGTGTGATCCTTGCATCTTTCCAGTGTAGCGGAGCTGAGACAGACGGTGTCTCAGGAGCATGAGGTGGTGAAGAAAAAGGAGCTGTCAGAGGCTCCAAAGGCCTCATATGGTTATGGAGGGAAGTTTGGAGTGGAGAAGGATCGCATGGACAAGGTCACACTCCATTTATTACCTGCATGCCATGTGTTGTTTCTATAAGACTTTTTCAATGTTACTTTTTACCACAAAAATTCTTTAGGTTCTTTAGTGAAGTTCAAATAGTCCCAACTGACCACTTCTTTCAACTGGTGTTGTCGCTCAACCTAAAATGAATGCTAAAGAGTACAGCTGTTTATTTGTGGCCAACTTGCACAGTTTCTTTTGTAGAAGTATTGTGTCTGTCATTACCCAGGGGGCAGTGGGGCATGGCTATGTAGCGCAGGTTGAGCAGCACTCATCTCAGACAGATGCAAAGAGAGGATTCGGGGGGAAATTTGGAGTGCAGAAAGACCGCGTGGATAAGGTGAGAAAACGACTCTTACTGACCAACATATAGCTATCAGAGCATTTGATAAAGAGGTTGAGGATTTGTCATGGCACTGAACACTCCCTTATCTTGTCTGGTAGTCGGCCATGGGTTTCGAATACAAGGGAGAAGTGGAGCAGCATGCGTCTCAGAAAGGTAAAGCCCTTGTGAAAGTCCCGCAGTTTACCATACTTTGTGATTTCCAAGTATGCTGACTGCATGTTCTTTCCCTACCCTGATACTCCTGCCGTCTTTCTCACTATGCTTTCATCTTTCAGACTATTCAAAGGGTTTTGGAGGGAAGTTCGGGGTGGAGAAGGAGAAAGTGGACAAGGCTGCCTTGGGTTACGACTACAAGGGGGAGACAGAGAAGCACCAGTCTCAGAAAGGTAAGAGTCGTACAGAACTGGGCGTTGTTGTTTTTAGGTAGACACGTTTTCATGTCAGTTAACAATACATGTGAAAATAGCCTAAGATGTAATACAACTGAATGTTTTAGTTATTCCACCCCCTGACTTTTGACCCCATAACATCTATTGACATAGGTTACAGAAAATGATTAAATTGTTTTTAGACTGAAAACTGCTGGAGCATGTTGTTAAGAGTGGTACAGTATTGTTTGCTGTTGTATTTATGTTTTTACATTTTGTGGTGATTTTTAGAGGT
>JACXGI010006017.1:21296-44150 GCA_016801175.1 Esox masquinongy | reverse complement strand
TGTGTGTGTGTGTGTGGCAATACAGTTGTGAATTTGGTTTGTAAGGTGTTCATATGCGAAGTCAGAATAAAGCCTATTGTACCTGGTTGCCTTACAATTTTTTTTGTTGAATCAACTTTGTGTGTGTGTATGTTTGTGCACATGCGCGACAAGGAGCTGGCGCATTGCTGCCTGACACTTACTGTTAGGTCTGCTTTAAGGTCACAGACAATCCCTCATCACCATGGAGACACACAGCAGTTTATCAAAGGTGCAAAAACGACATCTCATTGGTTATGTGATTGGCCTTTTTACTTGAGTGGAGTTTTTTTTATACCGTTTCATACTAACTGAACTGTTTCCAATATTTCCCCCAGCAGTTTTGCAATGGTGTATACACCGATCAGCCATAACATTATGACCACTGACAGGTGAAGTAAATAACACTGATAATCTCGTTATCATGGCACCTGTCAGTGGGTGGGATATATTAGGCAGCAAGTGAACATTCTGTCCTCAAAGTTGATTTGTTACAACCAAGAAAAATGGGCAAGCGTAAGGATCTGAGCAACTTTGACAAGGGCCAAATTGTAATGGCTAGATGACTGGGTCAGGACATCTCCAAAACTGCAGCCCTTATGGGTTGTTCCCGGTCTGCAGTGGTCAGTACCTATCAAAAGTGGTCCAAGGAAGGAAAAGCGGTGAACCGGTGACAGGGTCATGGGCAGCCAAGGCTCATTGATGCATGTGGGGAGTGAAGGCTGGCCCGTGTGGTCCGATCCAACAGATGAGCTGCTGTAGCTCAAATTGCTGAAAAAGTTAATGCTGGTACTGATAGAATGGTGTCAGAACACACAGTGCATCGCAGTATGTTGCGTATGAGGCTGTATAGCTGCAGACCAGTCAGGGTGCCCATGCTAACCCCTGTCCACTGCCAAAAGTGCCTACAATGGGCACGTGAGCATCAGAACTGGACCACGGAACAATAGAAGAAGGTGGCCTGGTCTGATGAATCACGTTTTCTTCCACATCACGTGGATGGCCGGGTGTGTGTGCGTCGCTTACCTGGAGAACACATGGCACCAGGATGCACTATGGGAAGGAGGCAAGCCGGCGGAGGCAGTGTGATGCTTTGGGCAATGTTCTGCTCGGAAACCTTGGGTCCTGCCATTCATGTGGATGTTACTTTGACACCTACCACCTACCTAAGCATTGTTGCAGACCATGTGCACCCTTTCATGCCAACAGTATTCCCTGATGGCATTGGCCTCTTTCAGCAGGATAATGTGCCCTGCCACAAAGCAAAAATGGATCAGGAATGGCTTGAGGAACACAACAACGAGTTCAAGGTGTTGACTTGGCCTCCAAATTCCCCAGATCTCAATCCAGTTGAGCATCTGTGGGATGTGCTGGACAAACAAGTCCGATCCATGGAGGCCCCACCTCGCAACTTACAGGACTTAAAGGATCTGCTGCTAACATTTTGGTGCCAGATACCACAGCACACCTTCAGAGGTCTAGTGGAGTCGATGCCTTGACGGGTCAGGGCTGTTTTGATGGCAAAAGGGGACCTACACAATATTAGGCAGGTGGTCATAATGTTCTGGCTGATCGGTATATGTAAAGTGCTATGTAGAAGTCTTAGCCCTCCAGAGAAAGTAGTTTCAAGCTTTTTAACGCCCAGTGTTTATTTGCTCTTAAAAATACAATATAACATTAAATAAACATTAATGCAATACAAAGTAAAAATCATGTCTTCTGTTGTCCAAATTGCCCTTGATAAATGTTGCTCAATGCTATATATTTAGGGAATAAGACACATGGGAAATGACCAATATACCATAGTTTAGGGCTGTTAGACAACACAGAGTGCGTACATACTATACGCCATGGTATATTGCCAATATACCACAAACGCTAGAAGTGCCCTATTGCTAGGATAAACCATTTACAAACACAATAACAATCATATGTTTTTCATATCCGAGGTATCTGGCCTCATATACAATACTACTTTTGTTTGGATCTCAGGAAGAGTAGCCGTTACTTATGGGGATCGTAATAAAATAACAAAATACCAACAAAATGATTCTCCTAATGTAAAGTAAAAAAAAATATATTTTTTAACTAAGCTCTACAAAAGGTGTGTTTCTTGCAAGGATAAAGGTGAATGAGTTTTAATAGCCACCCAATTCAAGTATTTTATCTAGGCCAACTGTCTTTTGTAATCAAATAATTTCTGGTCCTTGTAACAGGATGAATATTTCCTGCATTTAATCTAGTACTGGAGTGAATAATCATTTTGAAGTGCTACAGAGATTTATTTTTGTTTAAAACAAGTCGTGGGCAAGAAGAGGCTGTTTTTTGGAAATGTATACAGTCTAATTTCTTAGTTTTTATCTGTTTATTTTTCAACCTATAACTTAATCTACATTCTATGTAACAAGCCAACATCTTTTCAATGCTTATTTCTATGACTGATTAAAACCTGTTTTCTCCTTGTTCTTTAGAAGTCTGTATGATCCTGGTAGTTTCACAACCAATCTCTTACACCCATTCGCTTACACATTCTTGCACCTGTGAAAACACACACACTGTTGGCAAAGAAAAAACAATAAACCATCTCTGTATCTCTCTTTTTTTCTTTAAGACGATGAGGTCAGTGTGCACTGTCCGACCCCCACTGATGAGGCACTCCTGCTGACTCACCCTACAGTATACTTCGCCCTTAATGGCCACTCCACTGCAGTGCTTCACTCTTGCCCTAAATGGCCGACACACAGCAGTTCTTCACTGGCAAGCTTTATGTTCCTGTAAACACGCTAAAGCTGCCAGCTGAAGAACTGCTCTGGTCAGCTCTGTCCGGCGCCAAGGGAGAATAAAAAGCAGAGGAGGAAGAACATGAAGACAAAGAAAATGAGTAGGAGGGGGAGTTTGGCCCAAATTCATCCCACCCACACATACATGATGATTCCTCTGTATGTGTTCTTCTAGGTTTGAATTAGTGTGTTTACTATAGTTTTTACATTAGTACTGTAACTGTATTCTTATATCTTTACATCCAGCAAATCAAACATATTGGAGACAAATTGGCCTATAGATGAATATAGGAATATATAGAATACTTGGTATAGTGTAATGTATGGTATCAAGCAGTACAGTACGTCAGATCTTTTTTGAATCTGCCGCATTATGTATACCTGACATAGCTGTCTTTTTTACTGTAGTGCCTTTATGCCTTACAATAAAGTGAATTGTTAGTCAATCAGTTGTCTTTCTTTACTTTCTTAACAACGGGTGTTGACTTTAAGAACAACTTCACTATTTAGGGTCCTGAAGCTATAAGTTCCTTCTATGTTCCATGCAAAGGTCGTCTGAAGACTCAGTCTCTTACTCTATATGTTTCTGAGCAAAGTTCTGCATTTCTGAGCAAAATTCTGAAGCTGCAATGGCATTTGAATAACATGACCAATGGCTCCAAAAACAAGCTCTTGGGATCATGCTGCAGGTCTGTAGATGTTGCAGAAACTACATGGTGTAATTCAAAACTTTCTTGGTGCCGCTGTACATCATTTTGTTTACCTATAAAAAAAAAGGTATGCGCCTGCCCCAACATTCATAATTCCTGTCACTGCTGTGTGTGTGTGTGCGTGTGTGCGTGTGCATGAACTAAGCTAGCTAGTAGTTGTTAGCTACTTTTTTCTTTCAAACTACAGTATATTACACCACATTATCAACAGGTATAACTACGCATAAAGAGAAAAAAATATTAGAATGTAGAGGAGAGTACCAAATCACACTTCAGAGCTACTGGAGAAATGTCTGGTTGGTCTGTTCTCTGACAAATCAAAGGTATGCTATGCTATTTCTCAGGGCTCTGTTTTGGGACCACTTTTGTTTTCAGTATATACTGTACTGTGTATGCTGCCTCTCAGTGATGTCATTTTGAAAAACAACATCAACTTTCACTGCTATACAGACGACACACAGTTGTACATATCAATGAAACGTGGCAAAGCTCCTAAAATTGCCAACCCCAGAAGCCTGTGTTTCAGACACAAGGAAGTGGACGACAAAACCAGAACAATGCAAAAATTAGAAATTCTTGGTTGGAAAATGGAGAAAATCTCATCCGCACTTAGGTTACTTCAAGAATTAACTATTGCAATGCTCTTCTCCAGCTACCCTGATAAGTCACTAAATAAGCTTCAATTAGTGCTAAATACAGCTGGTAGAATCTTAACTCAAATATAAAAATGTGATCCCAATATTCAAGTACTAACCTGTCTACACTGGCTTCCTGTACAGACTAGGCTGATTTTAAGATATACTGTTAACCTACAAAGTATAAAATGTACTTGCTCCTACGTATCTCCCTGAATTGGTCCCGCCATTCATACAGTCATGTGAAACAGTAAGTACATCCCCTGGAAAGTGGAAGTTTCTAAAAACATATTTGGATATTTGATTTTACCTTTATCAATACCTTGATATTTATCAAGGTATTGATAAAGGTACCCTGATTTAAATCACACAAACAAAATTGAACTTAATTAATGCTATTAAATCAAAGTGCAATTTCCTTAAGTAGAAAAAAATAGTACACAACTACCTTTATCATCACATGAAATGGCTAATATTATAATGAGATACACCAAACAGATGCTAATTATTAGAAAATCATTAATGATTTGCTTGGGAGGGTAAAGCCTTCAATAAATACTATGAAATGTGCCTTAACCATATGGTTATGTGCTAACACATCATGCCAACATTAAATGAGCCATCTAAGGCCCTCAAGAAAGTTTTCTGAAGCCTATGTGTCTGGGTGGTGTTACAAATCCATAGAGAACCACAATTGTGGAATGACCTACTGATCCATGTGAGATATGCAGACTCAGTCTCAACCATTATTAAGCATTTACTAAAAAATAATCTCTTCAGGAGGGTCTACAACTAAGTGTAGTCTAGGGTTTATGTGTTCCTACAGCCAAACATGTGGGCACCCTACTCAGGACGGGGCCCAAGTGTCTACGGACCCTTTCTCATCTCAGTCCTGCATTTTTATAGTCTAAATTCTTTGTTGAGGTATACTTTTTCAGAAGAAATGCTCCCTCTAATTTCTCAGGTGTTCCCTTGAATCTTAGGAGGACTTGAATCCATGGACCATGCCTCAGGACTGACTGGCCTAACAACTCCCAGCCTGCCCGTCACTGTCCTTGTCCACCTGGTTGTGCAGCTGATCTGGATTCTGGCTAAAGACTCTGGCCACAGCCCAGCTGTATTTACCTGTATATATTTTTGCTTTATATATTCTTTTATTAATTCTCGCTACGTAGTTGTCGGGTCCCATATGGAAAGTAAATATATTTTTGCAATGCAAAAATGTATGTCGAATATATGATGAATATATGTCAAATACATTTAACTTTATTCAAAATACATTTCAGCTATCAAAATGTATTTCAGCTTTTATTTCGAAATGTATTTGAAAATGTATAAATACATTTCAGTTTTGTCCAAATATATTTCCCCATCAAAAATGCTCTCATTACAATATGTATTTCGTATAGAAAATACATTACAAAATGTATTTTGAAGCCCATAATAAAATGCATTTCTCAGATCCTGTGAAAGTAAAAAGATGAAATGTAATTACCGATGTATTGATTATATCACATTTAGGTGTTGAAACACATTTTATCGATATACATTACCAAAAGACATTTCATTTTATGGTCACAAATATATTCCGATGTACTATAGCAAGCTTGGTATGAACACGTATGCTATAGGTTAGTGAGCCTGAACATAAGGTCGCAGGTTCGAAACACCGCCTGCCCAATGCCACAGTATATTTCGATGTGCATTTTAACAAAAAAAAAAAAAAAACTAGGCAAGCCTAGTTCAGCTGGGCCGCAATATAAAGTGGTGATCGTGGCTGCCTTCTCGAGATTTGAACACTGGTTTCCCACATGAAAGGCTGTGTCTTTAACCACTACACCTCAGAGCTTATAATTTGCAGTGTGTCAGTATAGCATATTGACATTATATAATATTGTCATGCATTAAAATCACGTCAAGTTTGAATATTTCGTTAGGGACCATTAACCATCATGTTAAACTGAGTAATGTTTCTTATTAATTTTACCACCACCACAAATAGCATCTATTAACTGTATGGCTTTTGTGACTGGGCGTTTTAACAGCTTATTGGCCATTCGTGAATGACATTGATACAATAACTACTGTATCAATATAGGTGATAACTGACTTTTACTTCAAGTGAAGAGATGAGAGAATTGTGTAGCCAGTCAAGTGTTTGACTATCCTGAAGAAATCCTAAGACAATTCGAAAATCCACCAGAAATATTCGCAATATAACAATAAACTAGTGATGGCCGTTCTTCTAGCAGCAGGATATTATGCTACCAGCACTAACACTGATTTTTTTTTTTTTCAAAATAAAAGCCATCATTGAACTATATAAGGCGGTATAGTTAACAGTCTAGTTTGTCAATCTAGTCTGTAATTTTATGTTTAATGTCCATTCCAATGTTGTTCTTGTCTGTTGTTTTTTTACATACTAGATTGTTATCTAGATTGTTATTGTTATTATATGGCCTTATACATTTCAATTGTCTTTTACTGTGATAATGTGCTGCCAGCATGAGATTATGCTGCTAAAATAACGCTAATGAAGCCTCGTTTGGCCATCACAACAGTAAATAGTTTCATTTTAGGCTTCCCGTAGCTACAGAAGGTTGTAGCCAGCTAAGTTATTGTCTATTCTGAACAAATCCTCTTTTACCACTGGCTGTTTTAACAGCTAATTAGCCATTTGTGAATGACATTGAGTATCTATCAATATAGGTGATGATAACTGACTTTTGTCAAGTGAAAAGACGAATCGTGTAGGCAGCGAAGTGTTTGTCTATCCTGAACAAATCCTCATATCCACCAGAACTGTTTTATTTTAGGCTTCCTATTATGTAGCTATATAAGGTCATTGCTGGCAAAGTTTTTGTCTGTCCTGAACCTCAGGCAAAAGACGTTTAGACTGTTACGGGAGTCGAACGCAGGACCTGTTGTTTCGTAGCCCGCGTCTCTGACCACTACACTATTTAACAAGATGTAGTCAGTCAGGGACGGACTCACTCACAGTAAGAGACATTCGCTCTTCTAGGCCGGCTAACAAGAGCCAATGTCTCTTACTGATTGAGTGAGTGAGTGACTGACTGAGTGACTGACTGACTGTCTGATTACCCCTTGTTAAATAGCGTAGTGGTTAGAGAAGCGGCCCTGCGAACTATAGGTCCCGAGTTTGTATCTCCTCGCAGGCAAAGCGAAGTACGCATTATGAAATATTCTGTATAGACGAAAACTTTGCCGGCTAAAACCTCCCGTGACTACATTATAGTAAGCCTAAAATAAAACAGTTTACAGTTATAGTGCGACTGTTTCTGGTGGATTTTCGAAGTACGCATCTGTGCATGCATTTTTGGGTCAGGATAGACAAACACATTTGCTGGCTACAGCATAGGCTACAGAAGTTACATTACAGTTAGCCTTAACTAAAACTGTATACGGTTATATTGCGACTGTTTCTGGCATGGAAAAGTTCATCTTCAGTCTCGCTAGCAATTGCTCAATTCTTATGATTATTCCTGTGAAGTTAGTAGATACCAGTAAGCCTATTACTGGCTAATAAGCTGTTCAAACGGCCAGTGGCAAAAGCTAACAATTCATAGACGCTATTTGTGGTGGAGGTGAACTTAATAAGAAACATTAGTCAGTTTAACACAATGCTCAATAGTGTTTAACAACTGGTGAAACGTGTAATGCCGTGGCATTATGGTTAAAGACAATGCCTCTCACGTGGAAGGCTCAAGTTTGAAAAAGTTAGTTATCATCACCTTTCTTGATAGTTATTGTATCAATGCCATTCACGAATGATTTGGCAGACTCGCTAGCAATTGCTCAATTCCTATGACTATTCCAGTAAGTTAGTAGATAGTGGAAAAAGCCTATTACTGGCTAACAAGCTGTTCAAACGACCAGTGGCAAAAGCTAACAGTTCATAGACGCTATTTGTGGTGGAGGTAAACTTAGTAAGAAACGTTAGTCAGTTTAACTGAATCAATATCATTCACGAATGGCCAATTAGCTGTTAAAACGGCCAGTGGCAAAAGAGGATTTGTTCATAGACACCAGAGGCTATACTGACACCTGTTGAAAACAGAGCTCTGTGGTGTAGTGGTGTAGTGGTTAGTGACACAGCCTTTCCCGTGGGCGTCACATGTTCGAATCTCAAGAGAGCAATGCTTTCTATTGCGGTCCGGCTGAACTAGGCTTGCCTGGTTTCTTGTTTATAAATATACTTAAGCGGCCAATTTCAAACATTTTGACATATATTTACCAAATGTATTCAGGAATATTTTTTCCAAATGTGTTTGGAAATATATTTTCCAAATGTATTTAAAAATATATTTAAAATAAATTCATTTTCCGTATAGGGTGCCATGTCACAAGAATTTCATTGTGCAGGATGACTCTGTGTTGTTCAGTGCATTTGACAAATAAACTGTGAAACTTGACCCGCTTGTTCATCTGAACAATTCAAAACCAGGAAAGGAACCAGGCAAACCTAGTTCAGCCAGCCCACGATTAGAAAAGATGAATGTTGTTGTCCCTGGCTGGTTTTGATCTGTGATGTCTTATGTGGCAGACTGTGTCTTTAACCATTACGCTATATAAACAGCAGGAGTGCAACTTTTGTGTCAGCCATTAAATTTTTGCTGAAATAACATGGACAACAGAACATTTATTAAGGGAACTATAGTGTACTCTCGTACAAAGTACCTATAATGAGAGCAATGACTCCAATCACTCCAGGGCGGGTTCATTTCTTTAGAAAACAATAAAAACATAAAAGGGTCACGTAATACAATTACTCTTTTAAATACATGAGATTCATGGTATTACAGAGTGGATATACAGCTCTGGAAAAAATTAAGAGACCACTGCACCTTTTTCTTTCCTTTCCAAAAAAGTTGAAAAGGAAAGTTTTGAGTGAGGAACAGAAGCGTTCAATTTGGAGTGGTCTCTTAATTTGAACCCTTCTGTTCATCACTCAAAACCTTCCTTTCCAACTTTTTTGGAAAGAAAAGTAAAAGGTGCAGTGGTCTCTTAATTTTTTCAAGAGCTGTATATTGTTGTGCGATGGCTAAAAAGTACAGAGTGGATAAATATGTCTGAGAGACAAAAACTTGAATGTCTGATAGGAGAACTGAACCAGGGTCAAACATTTGAAGGTCAGGGATAAACCCACAAGACCACAGCACTTACTGGTAATTAGTTCATCTCCATATAGTCTCCAAATGCAATGTTTATCACAGCCATCACATTGTTTGCTGAAATAACGTGAGAAATAGAATGTTTATTAATGGAACTAAAGTGTACTCTTGTACAAAGATTACTGTAGATGGTCGTCCACACAATAACAATTGAATAGTTACCCACAACGCTATGTGACCTATGAGGAAATCGAAAGCATTGTCTGAATCTCAAATCGCGTACTACATACTACGTACTACAAGTACGTACATCGCAGATGATGGTGAAGATCATTTTGTCACGCATGAACACCACGCCAAGTTTGAATATTTAGCCAGACACCATTAATCATTTTATTAAACTGACTATCCCCATTCAGAAAATAAATACATTTTAAATATATTTTTTAAAACAAATTAGGGATACATTTAAAAATAACAGAAATTGGCCAATTAATATATTTAAGGCCAAACTATTAATACATTTAGAATACTTTTACAAATATATTACCAAATGCATATAAAATGTAACAAAAAATGCTGGAGATGCATTTGAAAAAGTATTGGAAAATACATACTAAGTATATTTTACAATACATTTGGGAAATATATTTTTGAATGCATTTTACAAAAGTAACATTTGGCAGGCTGTATTTCGAACCCCTAATGTTTGCCATTCAAGTTAAGTGTACAAACCACTACTCCAAACAAGGATATCTGTTTCAGAGGGGTAAGTTGTGGTCTTACCAATGTGGCTACAGTACGTTAGAGTACACGTATATTGGTGACCCCAAAATTAAATGCATTTTGAAAATGTACAGTCGATATAAAAAGTCTACACACCCCTGTTAAAATGCCAGGTTTTTGTGATGTAAAAAAATGAGACAAAGATAAATCATGTCAGAACTTTTTCCACTCTTAATGTGACCTATAATGTGAACAATTCAATTGAAAAACAAACTGATATCTTCAAGGGGGAAAAATGAAAAATAAAAACCTTACAATAACCTGGTTGCATAAGTGTGCACACCCTCTTATAACTGGGGATGTGGCTGTGTTCAGAATTAACCAATCACATTCAAACTCATGTTAAATAGAAGTCATTACACACCTACCATCATTTAAAGTGACTCTGATTAATCACAAATAAAGTTCAGCTGTTCTAGTAGGATTTTCTTGACATTTTCTTAGTTGCATCTCAGAGCAAAAGCCATGGTCTGCAGAGAGCATCCAAAGCATCAGAGGGATCTCATTGTTGAAAGATGTCAGGAGAAGGGTACAAAATAATTTCCAAAGCATTAGACATACCATGGAACACAGTGAATACAGTCATCATCAAGTGGAAAAAACATGTCACAACAGATACATTACCAAGAACTGGATGCCCCTCCAAAATTGATGAAAAGATGAGAAGAAAACTGGTCAGGGAGGCTTCCAAGAGGCCTACAGCAACATTAAAGGAACTGCAGGAATTTCTGGCAAGTACTGGCTGTGTGCTACATGTGACAAGAATCTCCCATATTCTTCATATGAATGGGCTATGGGGTAGGGTGGCAAGAAGGAAGCCTTTTCTTATAAAGAAAAATATCCAAGCCCGGCTGAAGTTCGCAAAAACAAACATCAGGTCCCCCAAAAGCATGTGGGAAAATGTGTTATGGTCTGATAAAACCAAGGTTAAACTTTTTGGCCATAATTCCAAAAGCTATGTTTGGTGCAAAAACAACACTGCACATCACCCAAAGAACACCATACCCACAGTGAAGCATGGTGGTGGCAGCATCATGCTTTGGGGATGTTTCTCTTCAGCTGGAACTGGGGCTTTAGTCAGGGTGAAGGGAATTATGAACAGTTCCAAATACCAGGCAATTTTGGCACAGAACCTTCAGGCGTCTGCTAGAAAGCTGAAGATGAAGAGGAAGTTCACCTTTCAGCACGACAACGATCCAAAGCACACATCCAAATCCACAAAAGCATGGCTTCACCAGAAGAAGATTAACGTTTTGGAATGGCCCAGCCAGAGCCCGGACCTGAATCCAATTAAACATCTGTGGGGTGATCTGAAGAGGGCTGTGCACAGGAGATGTCCTCACAATCTGACAGATTTGGAGCGCTTTTGCAAAGAAGAGTGGGCAAATATTGCCACATCAAGATGTGCCATGCTAATAGACTCCTACCCAAAAAGACTGAGTGCTGTAATAAAATCAAAAGGTGCTTCAACAAAGTATTAGTTTAAGAGTCTGCACACTTATGCAACCAGGTTATTGTGAGTTTTCTATTTTTAATTTTTCCCCCTCAAAGATTTAAGTTTGTTTTTCAATTGAATTGTTCACGTTAGAGGTCACATTAAAGTTGGAAAAAGTTCTGACATGATTTATCTTTGTCTCATTATTTTACATCAAAAGAACCTGGCATTTTAACTGGGGTGTGTAGACTTTTTATATCCACTGTATATCTATAAATATACAGCTCTGGAAAAAATTAAGAAACCACTCCTAATTATTCTTAAATCAGCATATCTACATGTATGGCAGCCATTCCATTCCAGCAAATTCCAACACAGGCACACCTTATTTTACTTAATGAGGTACTGATTAGGTGATTACCTGAACCAAATAAAATTTAATGAGGAAAAGTATAAAAACCACTGCTGTGGTCATCACTATCCTCCTGCAATAGGACCAGCTGGATGGCAAAAACAGTGCAAGTAGCACCTCAAAGGTAATTTGAATAAAAAAATAGCTATTCAGCATGAGAAAAGAGTTGAAAAGAAAAGCTTTGAGTGAGGAAAAGAAGGGTTCAAATCTGACTTTACTGGCAGAGGGATACAGTGAGCGTCAGGTTGCTTCCATCCTGAAAATTTCAAAGACGGCGGTTCATAAGAACAAGGTCAAGCTACAGACATTGGGGACAACAAAGCTACAGACTGGCAGAGGGCAAAAACGACTGTCCACTGACCAAGATGACCGTCAACTCATTTGAATGTCACTCAACAACTGTAGGATGACATCAAGTGACCTACCAAAAGAATGGCAAACAGCAGCTGGGGTGAAGTGCACGGCGAGGACGGTTCAAAACAGGCTCCCAGGGGCAGGGCTGAAGTTGTGCAAAGCTAGAAAAAGGCCCTTCATCAATGAGAAGCAAAGAAGAGCCAGGCTGAAGTTTACTAAAGAGCATAAGGATTGGACCGTAGAGGAATGGAGTAAGGTCATCTTCTCTGACAAGTCAAATTTTCAGCTTTGCCCAACACCTCGTCGTCTAATGGTTAGATGGAGACCTGGAGAGGCCTACAAGCCACAGTGTCTCGAACCCACTGTGAAAGTTGGTGGAGGATTGGTGATGATCTGGGGATGCTTCAGCAAGGCTGGAATCGGGCAGATTTGTCTTTGTGAAGGATGCATGAATCAAGCCAAGTACAAGTTTATCCTGGAAGAACACCTGCTTCCTTCTGCTCTGACAATGTTCCCCAACTCTGAGAATTGGTTTTTCCAGCAGGACAATGCTCCATGCCACACAGCCAGGTCAATCAAGGTGTGGATGGAGGACCACCAGATCAAGACCCTGTCATGGCCAGCCCAATCTCCAGACCTGAACCCCATTGAAAACCTCTGGAATTTGATTAAGAGGAAGATGGATGGTCACAAGCCATCAAACAAAGCCGAGCTACTTGAATTTTTGTGCCAGGAGTGGCATAAAGTCACCCAACAGCAATGTGACAGACTGGTGGAGGGCATGCCAACACGCATGAAAACTGTGATTAAAATTCAGGGTTATTCCACCAAATATTGATTTCTGAACTCTTCCCAAGTTAAAACATTAGTATTTTGTTGTTGAAAAATGAATATGAATTTGTTTTCTTTGCATTATTTGAGGTCTGACAACAATGCATATTTTGTTGGTTATTTTGACCAGTTGTAATTTTCTACAAATAAATATTCTAAATGACAATATTTTTATTTGGAATTTGGGAGTAATGTTGTCTGTAGTTTATAGAATAAAACAAAACTTCATTTTACTCAAACACATACCTATGAATAGTAAAACCAAAGAAACTGATAATTTTGCAGTGGCCTCTTAATTTTTTCCAGAGCTGTATATATATGTATTTCATCACCTAAAAGTGATGTCATCAACACATCACTAATGATAAACATTTTGAAAGTTTTGTTTGTATATTCACTGTGTGAAGACAAGTGTGCTGTATTTGTTTAGAAAATCCTGTACTATATGTGGCTGTAATATAATATTGATTTCAGAAGACAAACCTGGGTTACACCTAAGGGACCCCACATTCCTTGCTAGGCCCAGTATCCACTAAAACCTGAGAAATGTAAGGGAATAACACCTGTGTTTATCTGTGAAAAGAGATCTTGGTCTCAGTTTGTGTTCCTTGTTGAAATAACGGTAAAATCATTTTCAGGTCTGCTGTGAAGTGAAAAAAAGTCTTACATGAATGTCATTTTGGACTGTGAACATTATTGTTTAGAAATACATTCAGACAAAATTGAAATTTACTTATACATTTTGACACACATTTCGGAAATAAAAGGTGAAATACATTTTGATACCTGAAATGTAATTTGAATAAAGTTAAATTTATGTATACATTTTAAATACATTTCAGAATAAAAGGTGAAATACCTTTTCATTCCTGAAACGTTTTTTGAAAAAAAAATGTATTTGACATATATTCATCATACATTCTACATGCATTTTGCATTGCAAAAATATATTTATTTTCCATATGGGATGTTTCTTAATAAGTTTACTTCCACCACAAAATAGCATCTATGAACTGTATGGCTTTTATTAGCCAGTAATAAGCATACTGGTATTTACTTATTACTTGGAATAGTCATAAAATTGAGCAATTGCTAGCGAGACTGAAGATGAACTTTACACGGCCAAAGCTATTTCATTTCATGGAACAACGTTTGTTTTTCTTTCATTCGTGAATGACACTGTTACAATAACTATCAATATAGGTAAAGATAACTGACTCTTTCGTCAAGTGAAAAGAGAGAATTGTGGAAACCCCTCCTCTTTCACAGCGCAAGGGGTTGTGATCTATAGATTATATTATATTACCCAAAAAAGCATGCACGGATGTGTACCTCAAAAATCCACCAGAAATAGTCGCAATATAACCGTAAACAGATTTATTTTAGGCTTACTATAATGTAGCTATTGAAGGTTGTAGCCAGCGAAGTTTTTGTCTATCCTGAACTGCGGTGAGACTCAAACACCAGTCGTTTGCATGAAAGGCAGTGTCTCTAACCACTATGCTATTTAACAAGGTGTGGGTGGGTGGTTATGTGGGTAGTCAGTCATTCACTCACTCAGTAAGAGACATTTGCTCTTCTTGATCGGCTCCGCTTATGCGGTCTAGCAAAAATTGATGTGGGCCAAAAAGGTAATGTATTCATATCTCACCTAGCACAGCCAGAATAGGACGGGCTACCATATCTATCTAACTAGGTCTACAGACCATGAGTGAGGCGGAATACATTGTAGATTCTTGTAAAACCTGTGTCCATTGTAAACTAGCTAGCTTGCTTGTGAAAATTATGTATACATTTTGTAAATTGTACATTTATGTGGAGGTTTAATGCTCACCGGTCCTTAAGGAACTGGTTAACCTCGACTAAATCAAACAACATGCTGTGGCCAAAAAAAAAGGGTGTGGAAAATAATTATAGATTTTTTTGAGAAATAGAGATATTAAATATGAAAATGTTTTACACTACTGTAAATGGCCAAAAGTATGTGGATATCTGAACATCACACCTATATGAGCTTGCTGGCCATCCCATTCCAAAACCATGGGCATTAATATGGAGTTGGCCCCCCTTTGCAGCTATAACAGCCGCCATTCTTCTGGGAAGGCTTTCCACAAGATTTTGTCTCGGTAGGAATTTTTGCCCATTCAGCAAAAAGAGCATTTGTGAGGTCAGGCACTGATAATGAATGAGAAGTTCTCGCTCGCAATCGCTGTTCCAATTCATCCAAATGGGGTTGAGGTCAGGGCTCTGTGCATGCCACTCAAGTTCCGCCTGCAACCTCATGGACCCGACTTTGTGCACAGGGGCACAGTCATGCTGGAACAAGAAAGGGCCTTCCCCAAACTGTTGCGATAGTGTTGGAAGCACACAATTTAACATGTCATTGTATCCTGTATCATAAAGATGACCCTTCACTGGAACTCAGGGGCCTAACCCAAAACCTGACTAACTATGCATTTCGGTAGGTAGTGTTCTCCAGGCATCTGCCAAACTGAGTTTCATCTATCTATCTGCCAGATAGTGAAATGTGATTCATCACTCCAGAGAACATTTCCACTGCTCCAGAGTCCAGTGGCGGTGTGCTTTACACTACTCCAGCTGATGCTTGACATTGCACATGTTGATGTGAGGCTTGCATACAGCTACTTGGACATGGAAACCCATTTTGTGAAGCTCCCAATGCACAGTTCTTGTGCTGATGTTGCTTCCAGAGGTAGTTTGAAACTCTGTGGTGAGTGATTCAACAGGTTCTGTGAGTTTGCGTGGTCTACCACTTCATGGCGGCGCTGTTGTTGCTCCTAGACACTTCAGAATTATAGCATTTACAGTTGACTGGGGCAGAAAATTAGTAGGGCAGAAATTTCTCAAACTGACTTGTGGCAAAGGTGGCATCCAATGACAGTGCCATGTTTAAAATCACTGAGCTCCTCAGTACGACCCATTGTACTACCAATGTTTGTTGATGGAGAATTCATGGAGCTACTCTCTTAGAAATAAGGGTTCCAAAAGGGTTGTTCTTGAACCCTAAATCCTTTTTTGAAGAAAGTGTTCTGAAAAGTTTATTTGTAAGACTAAGGGTTCCATTAAGAATACTTTTCGTCCAAAGAACCCTTTTTGGAAGAAAGAGTTCTTCAAGGATTGTTGAATTCATGGGTTTTAGAAAATCCTCACCCTCAAATATTCAAATGTTTACCTGTCACACCCTGATTCGTTTCACCTGTCTCGCTGTTGTCTCCTCCCTCCCACCAGGTGTCTCCTATATTCCTGTTGCCTCCTGTCTATTTATGTCTGTGTTTTACTCCCGTATCACCTGTCTCCTGTTACCCGTTCTCTGCTCTGCCTTCCCAGTTACCGAACCCCCTTCTGTCCCTGACCCCGAGCCTGCCTGCCCCCTGTGCTTCTGCCCTGTGGATCCCCGTTACGACCTTTTGCCTGTCCCCGACCTCGAACCAGCCTATTCCTCGGTGCCTCAAGGATCCCGATTCATTTTCTGACCTCTGCCTGCCTACCGACCACGAGACTGCCAATTCCTGCTACGAACGTCTTTGCACGGCCTCCCCTCCCTGCCTCTGGGTCCGCACTTGGTACCACAACCCCGGTCCCTGTCATTACCAATGTTTCAAATGGCATTTTTAAATGTAGACACATATGGAATCCCCTCAATCAAGTAATTTTACTTGTGTTCTGCCAGATTTCATGTCTTTACAATCATCATGCCACAGAAAAGTTTTTTTTTTAAATAACGTAACTTTTTGGGAAATTTTATGCTTTAATGAGATATACAGTTGTCAAAAGTTTGCATAACCTTGGAGAATCGGTAATATACAGCTCCGGAAAAAATTAAGAGACCACTGCACCTTTTTCTTTCCTTTCCAAAAAAATTGAAAAGGAAAGTTTTGAGTGAGGAACAGAAGCGTTCAATTTGCAGTGGTCTCTTAATTTTAACCCTTCTGTTCCTCACTCAAACCTTCCTTTTCCACTTTTTTGGAAAGGAAAGAAAAAGTGCAGTGGTCTCTTAATTTTTTCCGGAGCTGTATTTACCATTTGTAAAGAAAACATGAGTCAGCAGGCAAAACACATGTCTTTTAACACAATGGCACAATAATAAAACAAAACATGGCAACAAAAACAAGAAACCAGGCAAGCCTAGTTCAGCCGGCCCGCAATAGGAAATGTTGCTACCTCAAGATTCAAACCCAGGTTGCCCACATGAAAGGCTGTGTTGTTAACCACTACACCACAGAGCTGCACACTTGCTGGGTGTTAACATAGCCTCTTGTCTCTATCCTGAACAAATCCTCTTTTGCCACTGGCTGTTGTAATAGTTAATTGGGCCATTTGTGAATGACATTGATACAGTTAAACTGATTAACGTTTCTTACTAAGTTTACCTCCCCCACAAATAGCGGTGTATTGTGTTTGCCACTGGCCGTTTTAACAGCGTATTAGCCAGTAATAAGCTTTACTGGTATCTACTAACTTACTGGAATAGTCATAAGAATTGAGCAATTGCTAGCGAGTCTGCCAAAGCTATTTCATTTCATGGCCTAAGAACGTATTTTTTTCTTTCATGGCAAAACAACATACTTTTTTCTTTCATTCGTGAATGAAAATTATACAATAATTATCAATAAAGGCGAGGATAACTAACTTTTTCATAAAGTGAAAAAGAAAATGTCAGGAAAATCCTACTAGAACAGCTGAACTTTATTTGTGATTAATCAGAGTCACTTTAAATGATGGCAGGTGTGTAATGACTTCTATTTAACATGAGTTTGAATGTGATTGGTTAATTCTGAACACAGCCACATCCCCAGTTATAAGAGGGTGTGTACACTTATGCAACCAGGTTATTATGAGTCATTTATTTTTCCCCCTCAAAGATTTCAGTTTGTTTTTCAATTGAAATGTTCATGTTATAGGTCACATTAAAGGTGGAAAAAGTTCTGACATGATTTTTCTTTGTCTCATTCTTTTAAATTACAAAAACCTGGCATTTTAGCAGGGGTGTGTAGACTTTTTATATCCACTGTAACTCCACTGGGGAGAAGTACAGAGTCCGAGACCTTTTTCTCCTGTTGCCATGATGAATCACGTTATCTGCGTTCCATTGATGTGGGCTTTTTATCTCCTCATGCATGTGCTTTACTCAGGGTTAACTTAACTTAGAGTTGACTGAACTAATTGTTACCACCTATTCTGAAACCGTCAACTCTGAGTTTGACAGCTGAGTCAGTCAACCCAGAGTTGTGGTTTCAACTCAGAGTATGTTAACCCTGATTTCTGAAATTCCCCCATAATGTGCTCTCAGGAGGAAAAAAATATCATGTTTTAAACCTTCTATCTTCAGAGCAGCACTGCTGTGCTGTTACCTACTGAGGCACCATGTTAGTTTTGTATTGACCATTGTGACTACAACCACTGGAGGGAGAAGCTCATGAGAAAAACATTATTATTATTTTTTTGGAGAGTGGGCAGTTCACCCTGATCTATTTTTCATGCATTATGGATGGTGGGATGAGTCAGTGTGGAAGGGTGTTGGAGCCAGGAATTGAACCCTTGTCACCCAGGGGGAAAGGCTGGGGTTTGGTGTGTAGGGGCTGAAAGCTGGTTGCCCTATGGTTCGCACCACGTGGCCTGCTCTGCCCACCCACCAAGTAGTTATCTTTAGGGGTCCAAGCAGTGAAGCTGCGGGAACCCTATTGTAATTGTTAGTTTTTTATTATTATTAGGGGTCCAAGCAGCAAAGCTGCGGAAACCCTATTGTAATTGTTAGTTTTTTTATTATTATTATTTTCTTTCTTCCGCCGTTTTTGCAAGTTTACCAACTTCTACTAGCTAACTTTTTTTGAAACTTGGCACATCCATAGAGGGCTCTGCCAAACTCACAAAAACAAATTTTGGTGTCCATAGGTCAATGCCTCTAGCGCCACCATCGAGCCAAATTCACGATTTTCAAACGCTTAAAACTCAGGCTGTGATTGGCCTAGAGACAAAAAAACAGTGTCATATGATGCATGACCACGTGCTGAACAACCTTCCTAGAGGCCGTTTTAATTTGCACCTTACTAGATATTCCGCCATTTTGGATTTTGTGAAAAAAAAAAAATTCACAGGTCGCAAACTTTGTCCAAACTTCCCGAAACTTAGCAGAGATGATCTACAGGCGAAGCGTAACAAAAGATACTTGGTGGATTTTTTATTTGCAAAATCGTTTGCCCGTTGCAGCCAATCAGAAATGGCAGTGAAGCCCCCATTCTATATGTGAGGTTGTATCTCAGCCTCCGTTTGTCCAATTGGCACCAAACTTGCTACACATGTTCGGAAGGAAAACCAGAGGAGGCCTGCCGTGTTTGGCACTAATCAGCCATATGGTGGTGCTATACCAAAAAGCCACTTGTAAGGCTCATTACTCCTAAACGCAAACAGATATTTCAACCAAACTTGGTGAGTTGCATGAGTGCAATAGGTTCTTGTACTACAACAAATAGGGAGTTGGCATTCCGAACCATGTGACCGCCATGGGCCAATCAAATTCAAGCTATCAATTAAAGCTTTTAGAAATGGTTGACCGCCATGAAACTTGATGAATAGAAAGTCTTATAGGCCCCCAACAACCAGTAAAAGTTTGGGCAAGATCGGCCATTGGGGGGCGCTACAGTGTGTCGTCAAACTTGAGCTTTTCAAATAGCAATATCTTTTTGCTCCTTGGAGCTGAAATCACCAAACCTATCTCAGAATGTGACTGGCAGTATGCTAAACAAAATTACCTCTTGGAACATTGAGCTCCAATATCTTGTATTTCCGCCATATTCAACTTCCTGTTAAAGCTCTAAAAAATTTCACAGGTTGCAAATTTTGTCCAATTTTCCCGAAACTTGGCAGAGATGATCTACAGGCGAAGCCTAACAAAAGATACTTGGTGGATTTTTGATTTGCAAAATCGTTTACCCATTGCAGCCGATCAAAAATGGCGGCAAGGCGCCAAACAGGAAGCGAGTGAGTTTCTCCGTAACCGTTTGTCCGATTGTCACCAAATTTGGTATCAGTGGTCAGAATAGAGAGCATGGGAGGTCTGCATTGGTATCCTTGGTTGGAATGAGGTGCCGTCGAGGTCCGCGTACATCACTTGCCAACAACTTCCTGTGTCTGAGAATTTCACAGGAAGTGAGGGCGTTTCTCAGCAACCGTTTCTCTGATTGTCACCAAACTTGGTGTCTGTGGTCGGAACGAGATGCGAAAGAGGCCCGTGGTGTGTGGCGTTGATCGGCCATGTGGGGGCGCTGTTTCGGAAAATCTGTTTAAACGCTCATTACCACCTAACGCAAAAACGAATTGCTGGGCCTACTCTCGGGCTTGCGTGGCCAATCCTTGTCTTGCGCTCTGTTTGCTTGGACCCCTAATTGCTGCTTGCAGCTATATTTTAAATTATAATTAAATTAATTTATACTTTTACACTGATATCTTAAATGTAATTTACAGCATAACACCAAATGATGTTTCATACATAACCTCAGCTGGGGTGTCAAACCAAAATGTACCAGGATCTGCAGCATAACATGTTGAGCTATATTATTGTCAGCTTGGTATGGCTTTGAAATTTCTAAGCGAAATTGATATGGATTAAGTCTAGTCCTAAACTGAAAACGTTTTTTCAATGGAAATCTTTGTTGAATTGTTCTTTTAGTCTAGGACTAGGCTTAATCCATGTCTGGGAAACTGACTGAATGTGTTGCATGGTATTCTATTCTATTCTATTCTAATGGTATAAAGTATGTAGATCTAAGACACACTCGGGTTACCTCTCAAAAGGGCCCAGTGTGTGATCACCTGTCTATCTGTGTATGAGTCAATACTACAAGCTGGATTGAAGTGACAGAAGATCAGAATCTTCAGAGAATCTACAGTAGGCACGCTAAATCTAATATCTTATTTCAGCAAGTTTGAGTTTGGCTAAGGACTTTATGGTGAAAGGTGGACTTTATGGGGAAAGGTGGACTTTTAATGGTTGCATTTGTTTCTTGCATTTTTGGTAGAAATGAGCTATACAGCCTGGACAAACAATGAGGTGTACCTGTGGCTTGAACAAGAGGGTTTGGGCTAAAACACAAACGCCTTTTCTGGTGAGATGGTGTAATGCATTATCAATGTCCACATTGTCCTATTAAAACCAGAACACAGAAGAAATATCTGAAGCATCTTGAAATGTATCATCAAAGTGAAACCAATTTTATGTTGAATGTGGCCAAAATGGATGCCCCAGTAAATATACAAAAATATCATCAGTCTGAAAACGTAACCCGGATGCACAGCACCACAATACAACAGGAAAACAATGAACTAGTAGAAGTGAAAACAAATATTAAAAGAGATCTTGCCTTTTTTTCTCAAGTTTCAGAGTGGTCACACTACCTCAAGTGGTGCATTTGATGTGTTATGGATTAAAGTTACAGTAATCAAAGTTTTTTTGTACCTGTTATAAAACAGGAATTTCTTTTTACTCAAAAGTATTTCAACATTATTTAAATATATTAATGAAAAAACTGTGGGGTTCCACACCTGATTGTGTGCCACTGGTGGCTGTTAGTATAGGAGTTGGAGGACAGGCTTATTCAATCTGCTCTCATTAGACCCTGCATTACTTTGTTGTCTGTGAATGGCTTGCTGCTTCATCTGGTGTAGTAAGTGAACCTTGGCATTATGCTACTAACTGTCTTTTTTCTCTTCCCTCTCTGCTATGTCACCATTGCTGGAGATTACATAATTTAATCTGCTGAGGGCAGCCTGGTGTGCCTGGCTTGTGTCCTGTCAAGTTACTGATTCCACTGGTCCTATGCTCACTTTTGACCTGTTTTCCCTGGGACCTACACAGCCTCTCATGTTCTGTTGGCTTATCCTCCAGTCTCCCCTTCTTATCCATCATTGTTCCAAGATTAGTATATAAACAAATGATCATCAAGTATTGTTTGATTGTTTTCTTGATGTCAAGTAAACATTGGTAATTGTAACATAGATAGTTAAAATGATGGATGACCACGATATGTAATATATGAGATTAAATCATTTTGCCACATTTTGCCTTGTAGAATACAATATGGTTCTTTGTAGAACTCTCAGAAGACGAGGGTTATAGGTGAAACTATCAATGTGAAAGCCATCAATGTGTTAGAACTGGACAATAAAAAGTATATTTTGTCATATGCATTTCACAAAGAAGACGTTTACAAAGATGCTTTCATACATTTATATATTTATCAATGCATTAACAATAAATATAAATACAGTCAGTCGGAAAATGTAATATATAAAATACAGATGTATACATTTATTGAGAAATGTAATCAGTACTTCAATACGTCAAGGGATGAACTGCAGATCTTAAAGATTTGTTTTGTTTTGTTTTGTCAGTCGCCTTCCACAGCATGGCAGGGAATTTGGAGGCTAGCCCGCACCTGACTGGGACCTAAATTAGCCTAGCGACTGTCAAATTGTCAGTCCAAGGTGATCTGAACTATTCAGTAATCTGTAATGTTATACTATGCTGTAGTAAGATATTACAGTAATATATATATATAGTCATGAAGAGAGCGCTCATCTCTGGAATGAAGGATGCATTCAGAAGGGGGGGGGGCAACAGCGCTCAATTAAATGTAAATGCTTTTTTAAATTACCTGTTCAAAAACCAGAGCAGTAATCCTTTGTATATATATATATATATATATATATATATATATATATATATATATATATATATATATATA
>JACXGI010006017.1:0-12638 GCA_016801175.1 Esox masquinongy | reverse complement strand
TCAGCAGTGCCAGACGTGTCCCCCTGCTTAAGCCAGTACATGTCCAGGCCCGTCTGAGGTTTGCTAGAGAGCATTTGGATAATCCAGAAGAGGATTGGGAGAATGTCATATGGTCAGATGAAACCAAAATAGAACTTTTTGGTAAAAACTCAACTTGTCGTGTTTGGAGGAGAAAGAATGCTGAGTTGCATCCAAAGAACACCATACCTACTGTGAAGCATGGGGGTGGAAACATCATGCTTTGGGGCTGTTTTTCTGAAAAGGGACCAGGACGACTGATCCGTGTAAAGGAAAGAATGAATGGGGCCATGTATCGTGAGATTTTGAGTGAAAACCTCCTTCCATCAGCAAGGGCACTGAAGATGAAACGTGGCTGGGTCTTTCAGCATGACAATGATCCCAAACACACCGCCCGGGCAATGAAGGAGTGGCTTCGTATAAAGCATTTCGAGGTCCTGGAGTGACCTAGCCAGTCACCAGATCTCAACCCCATAGAAAATCTTTGGAGGGAGTTGAAAGTCCGTGTTGCCCAGCGACAGCCCCAAAACATCACTGCTCTAGAGGAGATCTGCATGGAGGAATGGGCCAAAAGCAACACACTGTTGCTGTTTTCACACACAGCAACAGTGTGTGAAAACCTTGTGAAGACTTACAGAAAACGTTTGACCTCTGTCATTGCCAACAAAGGGTATATAACAAAGTATTGAGATGAGCTTTTGTTATTGACCAAATACTTATTTTCCACCATAATTTACCAATAAATTCATTAAAAATCCTACAATGTGATTTTCTGGATTTTTTTTTTCTCATTTTGTCTCATAGTTGAAGTGTACCTATGATGAAAATTACAGGCCTCTCTCATCTTTTTAAGTGGGAGAACTTGCACAATTGGTGGCTGACTAAATACTTTTTTGTCCCACTGTATATATATATAGCTCTGGAAAAAAAGAGACCACTCCTAATTTTTCTTAAATCAGCATCTCTACATTCCATTCCAGCCATTCCATTCCAGTGTCTGTAAAATTCCAACACAGGCACACCTCATTTTACTTAATGAGGTACTGATTAGGTGATTACCTGAACCATATCTAATTTAACAAGGAAAAGTATAAAAACCACTGCTGTGGTCATCACTATCCTCTTGCAATAGAACCAATAGATTCAAGGTAATTTGAATAAAAAAACAACTATTCAGCATCACAAAAGAGTTGAAAAGAAAAGCTTTGAGTGAGGAAAAGAAGGGTTTAATTCTGGCTTTACTGGCAGAGGGATACAGTGAGCGTCAGGTTGATTCCGTCCTGAAAATTTCAAAGACGGCGGTTCATAAAAACAAGGTCAAGCAACAGACATTGGGGACAACAAAGCTACAGACTGGCAGAGGGCAAAAACGACTGTCCACTGACCTAGATGACCGTCAACTCATTCGAATGTCACTCAACAACCGTAGGATGACATCAAGTGCCCTACAAAAAGAATGGCAAACAGCAGCTGGGGTGAAGTGCACGGCGAGGACGATTCAAAACAGGCTCCTAGAGGAGGGGCCTGAAGTCGTGCAAAGCTAGAAAAAAGCCCTTCATCAATGAGAAGCAAAGAAGAGCCAGACTGAAGTTTGCAAAAGACCATAAGGATTGGACTGTAGAGGAATGGCCCAACACCTGGTCGTCTACAAGCCACAGTGTTTCGCACCCACTGTGAAATTTGGTGGAGGATCGGTGATGACCTGGGGATGCTTCAGCAAGGCTGGAATCAGGAATATTTATCTTTGTGAAGGACGCATGAATCAAGCCAAGTACAAGGTTATCCTGGAAGAACACCTGCTTCCTTCTGCTCTGACAATGTTCCCCAACTCTGAGAATTGGTTTTTCCAGAAGGACAATGCTCCATGCCACACAGCCAGGTCAATCAAGGTGTGGATGGAGGACCACCAGATCAATACCCTGTCATGGCCAGCCCAATCTCCAGACCTGACACCCATTGAAAACCTCTGGAATTTGATCAAGAGGAAGATGGATGGTCAAAAGTCATCAAACAAAGCCGAGCTACTTGAATTCTTGTGCCAGGAGTGGCATAAAGTCACCCAACAGCAATGTGACAGACTGGTGGAGAGCATGCCAAGACGCATGAAAGCTATGATTAAAAATCAAGATTATTCCATCAAATATTGATTTCTGAACTCTTCCTAAGTTAAAACATTATTTTGTTGTTGAAAAATGAATATGAATTTGTTTTCTTTGCATTATTTGAGGTCTGAAAACAATGCATCTTTTTTTGGTTATTTTGACCAGTTGTTGTTTTCTACAAATAAATACTCTAAATGACTATATTTTTATTTGAAATTTGGGAGTAATGTTGTCAGTAGTTTATAGAATAAAACAAAAATGTTCATTTTACTCAAACACATACCTATGAATAGTAAAACCAGAGAAACTGATAATTTTGCAGTGGTCTCTTCATTTTTTCCAGAGCTGTATATACATTTCTTTGCAGGTTTTTTAGTGGTGAATGAGGGTTAAGGCGGATGGAGGGTTGGGACATGTTGGGGTGGGATTGAGGTGATTTGCAATTAGTAGCTACTGTGAAACAGCATCCTATTTCACAACGCCAAATTTGACAACTGGGTCTTAAAGTTTTTAGCGCATGAAATAAAACCCCTATCAGTATATGTCGAGGATGCCTTTGAAAAAAATAAGGACAAAGATGGCACCAAAGATGAACATCTGAAATCACATCTTGAAATTCACAACTAAAGATGAATTTACTTTAAAGTAATTCCCCAAAGAACAAAGAAATTTTCTGGAACTTGGAAAACAACTTCCTTTGCTTTTAAGATAATACCGACAAATTGAGGGTGCCAAACACACTTGATTGTTTATGTCCCTCGAAAAAATTTATGGTATTGGACTAAGAGCCGAACTTTGCTCTACTGGATAGATAAGCCATTTCCACAATTGGAAGACACCTCCAGTGTCACATCCTGATTGTGTTCACCTGTGTTGTCTTGTCTCACCCCCACCTGGTGTCTCCCATCCCCTCGTCATCCCTGCCTCCTTAACCTGTCTTCTCTGTTTGTTCCAGTTGCCAGTTTGTCTTGTGTGTTTACCTGCCCCCGGTATTCAAGATCTTTCTGCCTGCTCCCTACCTGTACCTTCACCGCCAGCCTGTGCACCGACCTCCTGCCCGTCAACGACTACTCTGCTTACTACCTACCTGTACCTTCACCGCCAGCCTGTGCACCGATCTCCTGCCCGTCAACGACTACTCTGCTTACTACCTACCTGTACCTTCACCGCCAGCCTGTGCACCGATCTCCTGCCCGTCAACGACTACTCTGCTTACTACCTACCTGTACCTTCACCGCCAGCCTGTGTACCGATCTCCTGCCTGCCCTCGACTCCTCTCTGCCTGCCACTTGCCTGTCCCTCTGCTGCCAGCCCGGTATCGACCCTGCCTTCTCGACTACTCTTTTCCGTAATAAACCATTGTTACTTGGAAACAAGCCGTGTCTGCATCTGGGTCCACCTCTGAGCGTGAAACCTGATATCCAGATGAGAAGTGCCTGAAATGAGACAATAAGATGGCCGTTGGAGATTCTGCCAGTTCCCTGCTCTAAATTTTTAAGTGGTGCCCTAAAGGGAAAAAAACAAACAATAAAGCATCCTACATCATTTGGCATACGTTTGGATTGTACATTTTTATAGACATAATGATATATACTCTGACAGAAATAGTCACTGACTATTATTAGGGGTTCTCCGGTAGGAGAAACCCTATTGTTATTGTTAGTATTATTATTATTATTAGGGGATCTCCAGTAGGAGAAACCCTGTTTGTCATTGTTAGTATTATTATTATTAGGGGATCTCCAGTAGGAGAAACCCTATTGTTATTGTTAGTATTATTATTATTATTGGTGCCTAAAATCCTTAATAACTCAAAAAGTCAATGGTAAAAAATGCTATAAACTTGCATACTGCTAAAATAGTCCATGTGTAACAACCATATAGACCCCCGCCCAAATTCCTCCACCAGGGGCACTATAGTACACGATTCAATTAGCTAATTCCAAAATGATGCCATTTCCACCCTGTTTGTCCTACAGTGCTGATTTTTTTTGTACCTGCCTCATTTCTAATGATGAAGAAAAAAGCCTCAAGAACCCATGAAGTCCACCATGATGGATTTTTCTGTACAATGAACATTTGTCGAAAACTACAAAAATCTTCTCATGAACCGTATGTCCAATTGACTTGGCATACAGGTGTCTTATACATGCCTCCCTTAAATATTTTCAGGAATAAGAGATAACTTACAAAATGGCGGACAAAATGGCTGACTACTGTACAATATATGTTTGCAACAATGTGCATGTGTGCAATTCTTTATTGGAACAATAACCTATGCGCTTCATACTCATTGTGCCTTCTGACACCACCCCTATCTAACACCATGTGCATTTGTTTGCTGATATCTCATAGGACGGCACAATGGCTGCTGTCAGAAATCTGGCCATTTTCAACACAAGCTAATGCTAATGCTAATAAATGCATTTACAACTCTTCTTCTTTTGAACCGTACATCGGATTTACTTGCCAGTAAATTTTCAGACTCTAGGGCATACTTCTGATCAGGGCTGATAATGAAACTAGTTGATATGTCAAAAGTCGACTGAACAATGACTTCACAAAGTTAGCCCTTTATGCTAACTCTAATGACCACTATAAAAATTTCCTTAAAATCAACCGGTAATCCGATTGACCTGACTGTTGGTGTACAGGTGTCTCATATGTGCCTCCCTATAGGGTTGTAAGGAATAAGAGATATATTACAAGACAGAGGACAAAATGGCTGACCAGTGTAAAACTTATCGATACATACACTTCATGTGTGCATTACATTATGGCACAGTGAAAATACAGATCAGGTATATCATCCACACTGATAGAATATGGGCATGAGAAACTTAACACAACACATTAAGTGCTGCCTAACTCTGAGCAAAGGACAATAGATGGGATGTGGTGCTAGGCTCGTTACTGATGGGCCCCACACACCCTTCCCACACATCCTGTCCATACCTCCTGATAGGAGTTTTCCATGTGACTGTTATAGACTCTATGAATAGACCCATGGACCATAGGTTGGAACATACCATTGTGAGAAAGCCTGTCTTTACCTGATGATACACATGTATTTTAGTTATATTCTCTTGTTAGAGGAGTGGTACTTCGTTATCTTGTGCTATATGATGTACCGTATCACAAGCAGTTGGTATCCACTATTGAGGGGCCCCACACAACCTGATAAGTGTGTGGAGCCAGGAACTCAAGAAGGGACACTACCAGGCCATGTAAGGTTAGGATATAGAATACACGTATGTGATTGGAAGACAGCCAGATATTGGAGGGGATGTGCTGGAGGATAATGGACTGTGTAATGATTGGCTATGACTACTGACCGCCTCCTATGTGTATTGGCGTAGAAGACTGTGTTAACTTTGTAATTATTGGTGAACATGTAAGAACCTTGGAAGATCAATATTATGGACTCATGCTAAATAAAGATTCTCCCCTGACTACCGGTTGCATTAATTTTGATCATGGATCAAAAATGGACAGAATCTAACAACACTGACCCAATTCCTCCACAGGGGGCGCCACAGGTCATGCCATAATGCATTTCTTCCACAATTATTGCATTTCCACCCCGATTGACCTAGAATGCTGATTCTTTGTGTACATGCCTCATTCCCCAGGAGGTACAAATATGCCTCAAGGACTTATGTCTGCCATGTTAGATATTTTGTACAGTCAACATTTCATGAAACCAATAAAAGTCTACATAAAATCAACAATAACTGATTGACCTGGCAATCAGCAACCATGTGTCTTATACATGTCTCCCTATACAGCTACAAATAAAATGCAAGATGGCGGACAAAATGGCTGACCAGTGTAAAACAAATGCATCCACAAACTTTATGAGTGCATTACATCATGGCACAATTAAAATATAGACCATATATACCTACCACGCAGACACCGGACCCGATTCCTCCACAGGGGGCGCCACAGGCCACGCCCTAATTAATTATTTTCACAAGTTTCCACCTTGACTGACCTAGAATGCTGATTCTTTGTCTATATGCCTAACTCCCCAGGAGGTGCAACACTGCATCAAGGACCAATCATGTCTGCCATCTTGGATATTTTGTACAGTGAACATTATATGAAACCTATAAAAATGTACTTAAAATCAACAATAACTCTGACTGACCTGGCAGTTGGCATACCTATGTCTTATACATATCTCCCAATAGGGTGGTAAGGGCTAAGAAATATATTACAAAATGGCGGACAAAATGGCTGACCAGTGTAATACTTATGGATGCATACACTTTATGAGTGCATTACATTATGGCACAATGAAAATACAGACCAGGTATTTTATCCACACAGATACCTGTCCCAATTCCTCCACAAGTTTCCACCCACAAGTTTCCACCCCAATTGACCTAGAATGCTGATTCTTTGTGTACATGCCTCATTCCCCAGGATGTACAAAATTGCATCAAGAACCTATCATGTCTGCCATGTTAGATACTTTTAGTGAAAATTTCATGAAACCTATAAAAATCTACATAAAATCAACAATAACTCTGCAAATGTGTCTTATAGATGTCTCCCTATAGGGTGTTTAAAACTAAGAGAAATAATACAAGATGGTGGACAATATGGCTGACCACAGTAAAAAATATATGAAAGCGTTTACCATGTGATTATTTCTGCTGCCATGTGCTTACAATGCTATGACTGCTTCCCTGTGCTCACCATGTCACAGGAGAACCCCGTCCCATGGTTGCTTGCAACTATATTTCACTCTGAAATTTGAAGTTATACTTCAATTTTTTTTTTTAAATAGTTTTTTTTAAAACTACAAGTGACTTACAGTATAAATTGCAATTCCTTGGTTAAATAAACTAGAGAAAGTATTTTCTTTGGAGTTCGTAATTTCAAAAAAGCCTTTCTGCATAAAAGACAATTTCATAGTCAGTAATCTATCAGACCTATCCAAAATCTTTAATATAGACATTTTGAATATTCATTCAATGTTAGGAAACAGGGTTGACATTGAGTGCATTATTTTATCAATAACCTCTAATAATAATTTTAAAAAGACATGCTTATGTGGCACAATACATTTTCAATACACTGTCAAACAAAATACATAAAAGCTCAAACTTTTCAAAAGTAAAAGGGCAATCGTTTGGTAGAATCACCCAGATGCATTTGACCAACCACATGGCAAGAGACTTTCACAAAAGATACAGAGAGAGACTGTCTACTATGATTGAATTAGAAGTTGTAGAATCTCTATGTATGCTATATAACTGTCAGCATTCCAATAGTATTTATATCTCAATGTGACAAACACTAACCTTGTTAAATTACACTCATGTTTTTTACATTCTGATAATTTAGTTCTTACATGAACTCCGTTCTGTCCTGCTTCATTTACTCTGGAGCTAATGGGAAGTGTGGGAACATGCTTGGACACACAGCACACACCTTCAACCTTACTAACAAAAATGATTGCTATAAGAGCTCAGTAAGAAATTGATAATGTGTGATGATTCGTAAGGTCAATGACAAATTTTAAGTGGGCATGACTCAAACAATTGCTATATGTAGTGTATGTGGGGTGAATTAAAGTTGACCCCCTGTAAGCCAGATCAGTCAAAATGGGAGTCAAAATGTTTGTAGCACTAAATAAACACTAGATGGCATCATAGGACACGATTGGTTGGCAGGCTTGGACCTGGTGTAACAGTCTTCTCACAAGGAAATAGCCTGGAATATGGAGAATTAGTATGTATTAGTATCATTAAGCAGACTGAATTCCCAACAGAAAATGACACTGTCTTGGTTAATATCATTTTTGAATACTATTGTTTTGTCTCTTTTAGACAGTTGCATTTGAAATTTGCATTGAATGTATCTGTCTGCCACCAATTAATTTTCAGTGTGTGCAGGTTTTAGGACTAGAGGGTGTAGCAAGTTGCACTTCTATGGCTTTGTGGAGTAGGGCTAGGGAGGTTGCCAAGCCTGCTACTAGAGTTGTATTAGGATGGCTTTTGCCCCAGCCCTATTCTAACATGCATGATTCATCCACAACCCCATTTTCAAAAAAAGTTGGGACACTAGGCATCAAATTCAAAATGGGCATCAAATTCAAAATGGGCATGTATTTTTCCCAAAACAATAACATTTCTCCTTTTCAACATTTAATATGTTATCTTTGTACTATTTTCAATTAAATAAATGGGATAATTGATTTGCACATCTTTGCATTCTGTTTATATTTCCATTTTACACACCGTCCCAACTATTTTGGAAACAGGATTTGTTTAATCAAGGTCGTAGTGACCCGTTGATTCTTTAAAATAGGTGTGGAAGGATGTGGTTAGTGCAACTGCCTTAAAACCTGTAGGTTGAAACCCTTCACAGTGCCAAGCAGGATTGAGGTCAATTTTGAATTGAGTTGAAAATAACTCTTTAACTCCAAATATCTGACAGGGCTGCCTTTGTTTTTTTGCACTCTAGAGACGCCTTATGAGTTGGATGCCTGTGGCCTCAATTGTGGGTTGTTGGCTGTGGAATGCTTTTTCCTCCTGTGCGTGTGTACTAGCAAAAACTTTCTAGTCGTCTGAGCAGTGTGGTAAGCAGTGAAGCATCTTGACTGCTCCTTCTGTGGAGTTGTAGCAAGGAGGCAAGGCCACCAACACAACATAGACGTCACAGAATTTGGAGGGTAGGAATAATTGTGTAAAAATAATAAGGATTTTGTATAAAAGAACTTGCAACACCACTTAGGAATCAGAATTACATTTTAATTACATGTTTGAATTAAATGGAGAATTAAAAGAAATGTAAATGGTTTACAATGTATATGTAACTATGGATATAGACTATAGATTATTTAATATTTTATTTTGAAATTATTGCATTTGAATTAGGAGATTACATTATTTTCACTCAAGATACCTTCGAAATGTAATTTCCGCTTTTGAGCAACCCCTCCAAAGTGGATAGGTGGGGGCTGCCACAATGGGAGCCTCCGGAGCAATAAGGGTTTACTGTATTACTCAGAGACAGGACTACAGATTTTTCCATCTTGCTGACTAGCAACCCAACATTTAAAACAAAATTCCATAAATTTCCATTTTTTTAGGGCTGCAACTACTAATCGATAAAAATCAATAATGTTGATAAAAGCTAATTAAACTAATTTAATTTTTGATTAGTTGTGTAAAAACAAGTGTCTGCTTTTCATAGAGCTCCTTATTAGTTTGGCATCAAGCAGTAAGTTTCATCTTGATTGCTTGTTGGGTTGTGCATTAATGGCATGATCCATTACATATCTTACTTGGAGAATGTTTAGTTAGCATCCTCTAATATAAACAAACTAGACGTGCAAAAGCAGGCCAACTGTTTTGTAATGCTACTACAAACTTTATGTTATTGCACTACTAACAACGCGTTAGAGAACTTTGCATTAGAGAACACTTTGTTAGCATGCGCTGCTTGACTGTAAACAAACTACTACCAGTTTTAGTGGTGCTACTGCTACCACAGCCGTTACGTTGTGTGATAGATACATAGAGCAAAAGGCATCCCTTGTCAATCTTACATTTTGATTGTATTAATTGAATAATCGCAATAATAATCAACGGATTAATTGATTATCCTAATAGTTGTTAGTTGCAGCAACAGCTTTTTATCCATTCAACTTTTTATCCTTCAACTTTTGAAGCTGCACTAGGTAGGATTTTTTCAGTAAAAAAAACAATTACATCCTTTTGCAATTACTCACCGGTCAGAAAGCGGCTCTGCACCAATGCCCGACAGAGAATGAAGTTCTGAATAATAATATGAAAAATAGAATTACCTGTTCCAAAAAAAGTAATAACTCAGAGATAAAATGCGCGTTCACAAAACAAGCCAAAGAAGAAGACCCACCTCGCCGAAGGCAATTGGCTGGAAGGCTAGAAAGGGATTGCTGGAACAGAATTGGCTAGAAAGTAGCGGCACGCTCCAAAAATAATAAATTGACATTTCACTGGCACCGAACTGTCTGTGTTGCAAAACAACGCTTATGCCGCATTTCCACTGGTGCTTTACCCCGGTACCAGGGCTACACTAGTTATTTATGCTAATGTTGGCTCTAAACTTTCCTATTTCAATATGTTTGGTACCAAGGACTTAAGGAGGGGCTCAGATGGCGAGGGCAGAGTAAACTATCAACGCGATTTGGTTTTCCGGTTACAAAAAATAAAGCCGATATTTTTCTGGCAGTAAAATAAAATAAACAATAACGCCATGGTCAGTTTGTTTATAGCCTAATACTTGAACTTGAGTAATAAAACTAATTTCTTCCTCAAGCACCTGCTACCTGCTCCATCTCCACCTACACTCATGACACTGCAACTGTAAGCCAGTGTATTAATTATTTAGTTTAATAAGTATTTTGTCAAAACTATCTACCTTTAATAAAAGGATTTGGGATAATTCTGAGGACATTTTGTTTTGTGCTGTCAACATTATGGGTTCTGCTGTCAACGTCTCGGTCTCAGCGCTCTGTTTTTCTATCGAGTCAATGACATTGTATCATCTCTATGAGAAGCCGCCTGGGCCACATACATATATACTTCACTTGCACATATATGCATTCTTCACTCGCATATACATATGTACTTCACTTGCACAGACATATATACTTCACTCGCATATACATATATACTTCACTCGCACATACATATATACTTCACTCGCACATGTGAATTCACAACTGGAAGTTGCTACCACAAGGTGGCACACTAACCGCCAATAGCATAAAAAAAAGTGGTTGAGACAGGTGGAGTAATGGCGTTAAACAATGCGGCTCAGGTCGAAGCAGTGTCTTTGCTTCAAAATATACTTCAGACTCCGTCTGTGATTAATGCTATCGCCACAGCTGTGCTGCTGCTGCTGCTTGGTGGTTGCATGGTGCGCTGTGGTCGAAATAACCCGCTTAATTCACGTTCGACATTTGGATAAACAGCGCTTGCTGCGCGACTGACGGTGCTGTTATTTTCCACAGCTGTGGCGATAGCATTAATCACAGACAGAGTCTGAAGTATATTTTGAAGCAAAGACACTGCTTCGACCTGAGCCGCATGTTTAACGCCATTACTCCACCTGTCTAAACCACTTTTTTATGTTATTGGTGGTTAGTGTGCCACCTTGTGGTAGCAACTTCCAGTTGTGAATTCATATGTGCAAGTGAAGTATATATGTATATGTGAGTGAAGAATGCATGTATGTGCAAGTGAAGTACATATGTATGCGCAAATGAAGTATATATGTATATGCGAGTGAAGAATGCATGTATGTGCAAGTGAAGTATATATGTATGCGCAAGGGAACTATGCATGTATGCGGAAGTGTTTAGTCCAAGTATTTATGTATGTGCAAGTGAGGTATATATGTATGTGCAAGTGCTTTGTACAAGTATATATGTATGTGCAAGTGAAGTCAGGGGGGGGTCATTCCAACTCTTTCCGTTGTGAGTTTGCTTCCCTGTACTATTGCTTTATTTTCTTTATTTTATCAGGTATCTGTTTGTTAGATCGGATGAAAACCATTACGAGAACAGGGAAGCAAAGACTCAGAACGGAAAGAGCTGGAACGACTGAAAGTGGTACGGTGCCATTGACTCAATGGAAAAACGGAGCGCTGAGACCGAGATGTAGCCTGTAGAATGTATAACAACAGAAAATTACGTCAGAATTCACGCAAATCCTTTTATTAAGGGTGGGTAGTTTTGACAAAATACTTATTACACTAAATAATGAATACACTGGCTTACAGTTGCCGTGTCACAAGTGTAGGTGGAGAAAGAGCCGGTCGCAGGACTTAGAGGAAGTAATTAGTTTTATTACTCCAGTTCAAACGCGGTATTGTAAACAAGCTGAGCATGGCGTTATTGTTTTTTTTATTATAGGTCTACTACCAGAAAAATATCGCCTTTCATTTTCTGTAACCGGAAAACCAAATTACGTTGATAGTTTACTCCTCCCTCCCCACCTGAGGCCCTCCTTAAGTCCTTGGTCCCAGATATACGGATATACAGGTGCTGTTCATATTATTAGAATATCATCAAAAAGTTGATTTATTTCAGTAATTCCATTCAAAAAGTGAAACTTGTATAATGTATACATTCATTCCACACAGACTGATATATTTCAAGTGTTTATTCCTTTTAATTTTGATGATTATAACTGACAACTAATGAAAACCTGAAATTCAGTATCTCAGAAAATTAGAATATTGTGAAAAGGTTCAATACTGAGGATACCTGGTGCCACACTCTAATCAGCTAATTAACTCAAAACACCTGCAACGGCCTTTAAATGGTCTCTCAGTCTAGTTCTGTAGGCTACACAATCATGGGGAAGACTGCTGACTTGACAGCTGTCCAAAAGACGACCATTGACACCTTGCACAAGGAGGGCAAGACACAAAAGGTCATTGCTAAAGAGGCTGGCTGTTCACAGAGCTCTGTGTCCAAGCACATTAATAGAGAGGCGAAGGGAAGGAAAA
>JACXGI010006016.1:6299-44668 GCA_016801175.1 Esox masquinongy | reverse complement strand
CACACACACACACACACACACACACACACACAGAGACAGCGCCCCACACACACACACACACACAGAGACACCGCCCCACAGAGCTTTTAACTTTTAATCCTTGAGAGCACGTGCTGTCCTAGCGGGTAGGTTCAGCACTCCACCCCACGTCTGGAGTCTCCATCCAGAGGCATGGCAGACAGAGATAAGGCTCAACACGCTCAGCGGTGAAGCCCAATGTCACTTCATTCATCCTGCCAACTGCAGAGCACTCCTATAAACGCTGTTCATCTGACCCAGCTGGATTTAAACTTTGACCTTGTCATGTGGAAGCCTGATCTCACACTAGGTGCGCGCTCAAAAAGGAGAGCTGTGTGCATCTTGACAGATCCTCTAAAAGGCTTATGAGAACAGTCTGGTTCAAACGGACGTCAGCAGATGCCTTACCTAGTGTACATCCTGGCACCATCCGGGTACAGTACGTAACAAACCGTTGAGTTCAATGGCGTTTGCAGCGACCTTGCAGAGATAATGAATAAGTCTGGCCTATAATGTGGAATAGCCTGTACGCTATGGACTGTAGAAGGCCAACAGGGCTGGGACCGGGCTGAGGTTGAGTCTACCAGGGGTTTTACCTGTAGACAGGAGAGCTTTATGCTCAGGTTTCTCCTGTTTGGTGCGGAATGGGTCTTTGGTCCTCTCAGCATGCAGCCTCTCCTTCTCCCTTTTCCTGGCCTCCAGGGCCTTCATGCTCATCTGCAGCTGGCTGGTGTACTTCTCATGCTAAAATAACGAGCAGAATATCGTTATACACACTACTGCAAGGCTGTAAGTGCACGCCCTGAACCATATGAGTCACCAGGTGGAGTTGTTTGCCAAAAACAAACCACTACCTTTGAACAGAAGGACCACACACCAAACATAAACCAGTGGAAGGAGGCTTATGGTTTGGCGGCTATACTGTCACAGGGCCTGCCTGGCTTTCCACTGAGACAACCATGATTGCAACTAACAATACATGAGAATGTGAGGCTAACAAAAACAGGTCCACATTTTATGACAAAGCCTACGTTAAGGTGACAGCTATTAATGCTAGGGATGTACTTATTTTTTAAGGAAACTGGATTTCTGTGAATCCAATAAATGATTGCAAAGTGTCAGATAAGGTCACATGTATCTATCAATAGCATTAAAATGAAGATCAAATATCCATATGCCTGTACCCAAAAAAAAAAAAAAAAAAAAAGACTATGGCTCAGGGCTTGTACTTCTTAAAGGGATAGTTCTTCCTAAATTCATATTTGGGTGAAATAACACTTACCTTGAATTGTTCTTGATGGCCCCTGGAGTCATTTTTCACAAGTTATTATTCACCTCTGCCCCAGCATGGAAGTAGCATTATTAGCATTGTCCAAATTCATGAATTGAAAATGTGCGTCCTGAGCAAAAAGCTGCATTGCAAGCGGAAACCTACTCCAAAACACTTCCAAATAAGACCAGTGGTGTTGTTCACCTCAAAGCACCTGTCATTGTCGTATTTCTCTAAATAATGTTTTCATTACCGCTATATAAATTTCATTCTCAACTGAATGATACTTCCTATGTTTACCGTTTGGTCAGTTTTGTTCACAATGGTATCAATCTGCGTTTTTTCCAAGTTTTGACATAACTGTTAGCAACTAAGGAAGAACCACTTAGCATTTGCTTGAAGGGTTTTTTAAGGTTGTTACCGCTTTTTCCACTTGCAATGCAGCTTTTGTTGCTCAGGACGCACAGATTCAATTCATTAATATGGACAACGCTAATAATGCTAATTCCAGGCTGGGGCAGAGGAGAATAATGGCTTGTTGTGAAAAATGACTCCAGGGGCCTTGAAGAACAACTCAAGGTAAGTGTTATTTCACCCAAATATGAATCTAGGACAAACTATCCCTTTAAAACCACTGGATCTAGTCCCCATTTTAGGGTCACACATTCACAGATAACATGTACATGTGGAAGTTCTGACTTACTTTGAGAGCCTCCTCTGGTACCTTGTGTTGACTCCTTTCCAGGATATACACATGAGAATGTGGAAGCAGAGTTAAGAAAGGCATACTCTGACAGGGGCCATTAGATTACACTGAACCTTGCCATAATGGAAAATTATTATTAACTTAAAGCTCTAATTCTCACAGAAATCTGAGAAATGGGACAATGTACAATTTTCCTTTAGCAGCTTTTCTTCCTGTTATCTAAACTCAAATTTCACTATTCATGTTTTCCAGCTCAGAGGTTCACAGGTCCAAGAGCTTTTCGGTCCAGAGGTAAACATAATCTAAAATCCCTGACTGAAATGACAGGGAATTAACATGCTGGGAGAGGTTGGCAAAAAAAAACCACCAATGGTGGAAAAAAATGCATGTTTTAAATTGCTTGAAATCTGGTAGTGTGTGATAAAGTAATAAAACTGGTTTGGTGGCAAGGTGGCAACGCCGGGGTCATGCAACACAGACCAAGGCTGGGAGTCCCACAAAGGGCGCTGTGATAGGCCCAGGGCAGTATCTTCTACTTTGAAGGAACAAAAGGTGAGCAAGGGTTCCCTTGTCCCATTTAGTAACTCCTTGTAGCGGGTCGACAACTTTGGATTGGTACTGGCCAGAGGAGCGTCTGCCTCCAAGCATTATGGTCCCAGCTAACATTGTGGTTGAATGAGCAAAACAACAAAAGACAACACAGCTGGGAGGAAATTGTTTTGGAGGACACGTCTACATCTTCAACTCTCCCAAGCCTGCTGTAGGAGCTGAAGATCGAAACCATGAAATTGGGAGTGATAAAGGGGGTAAAATAAACGTAAAAGAGGGTTAATAAGTACAAGAGTATACTCAGAGGTTGAAACTTTTGCATTATTTGGATTCAGTTAAAAAAAAAATCTCCAATCAACAAAGATGGTGAGATGAAAACAATAATAAATTTACATAATCATCATCAAATAAAAAGGATATCGTATCCAAAGCGGATGACGTCTGAGAGCTTCAGTGTGATGTACGTCTGGTCTGGGATTCTCAGATCATTCACAAAGGTCTGGTGACAAAAAAAAAATTGTGAAAAGGTTGTTTCAGAGATTTTACATTCAAATCCTCAAAGAAATACATTTAAAAAAATGTACACAATAATTACTTGTTTTCACAACAATCATGACTAGTTCAAATCCACTGTACTAAGACCAGATACTGATAAGTCAGTTGTCACACTGGCATTCCCACACACATACAGCCTTCTGGGTTTGGCCAAAGCTAAGGTGCTTTGCAGATGGTCGTTTTCCCCAGTAAAAGTTAAGCCAACCTACAAGTACGTTAAGGCATTAATGAGATTATGAAGTAAAGTTAAGATGACCAAGGTTGAATAGGCTGTGGTAAGCAATCAGGGGAAAGGTGGTTAGAAAGCAGGCCGGCACACAGCCGGCACACAGCCGGCACACAGCCGGCACACAGCCGGCACACAGCCGGCACACAGCCGACACACAGCCGACACACAGCCGACACACAGCCTAATAAGGCCTGCATTCCACAATGTACAATCTAACAAGTAATTAAACTCAACATACGGATTTCAGGTTTTGCATAGAGAAAGTAACCTGCTTAACCATGCTTGTAGGGTAACTTAGAAATGTAGCAATATAAACATTTCAGTAGTAAGTAGACAAAATAACTACAGTTATAATAATTAGAACAAAAACAGCCAGAACATTTCAGTCTCATGACTCTAATATTCTGATGTGCTGGGTTTACATGCAGGTGGTCTAACTGAAGCCATGATAAACACCACAGTAAAACAATGCAAACGCTTTTCCTCTCCACAGCCCTGACAGGCTGTACTTTGCTGGAATAACAGAGCATTGAGGTGCCAGTAGTACGGGGGGGGACAGAGGGAGATCAGAAGAAAAGGCAGAAGGCCCAGGCCAACAGAAACTAAAGTGATCTTTGCTGCTCTCTCAACCATCTCTGTCTATGAGAGGGCTCTTTTGTGCGAGGTCCTTAGGGACTGGTAGTGGGTCCCAGGACCCTCCAGAGAGGGCTGTAGTTGGACGGATCCTTTATTCAACTGTATGCAGGGGACCTGGAGGGTACAAAGACTCACCCCATTCAGGCTGCCCAGGTCCTTCACCATGTGCTCGTCTGTGGCAGGGTCGTAGTTGACAACAGCATGCTGCTTGTCCACACTGCGTGACTGGAAACAGAAAGACAAACGTTGTAAAACTAATGCGCCAAGCCCTCTGTTTACAGTCTGTTAGCCAACTCATCTAGCTAATGACTTTGCCAGGCAATAACACCCTACAAGTCAGTTAAAACAATCAAGTTTGAAATTGTAGCCATGCTTTGTAACTGACCACCTGTTAACATACTGGTTAAGAAGTGTAAACAAACAGCCACATGTGTCTTATGTGGAGATGCTGGGCCCCACACTTTTCCTTCCATGTCCACTCTGAATGGCATGAATTTGAAGCTGTTAAGTCATTCTTTCTGCATGTTTCGTGCAAACAGCAAATACGGGCTTTTTGTCTTATTATTGGTCTAGTCTACTACACTAATTTTTGGCAGGATATACCGCACCCGTCTAACCTAAAAACAGCCTCGATGTCCGCAAATTTGTGATGAATTGCTATGCCACAGTTCGTTTTCGCCTGGCCTAGACGCAAGTTCAATGATACATGTTGTGTGGGATCAATGGCCCGCATTCATGAAACCTTAGAAAAGATCGCAGATTCAAGCGTGGGACGACCATTAACAAGTGTGATTCACGAAACTGTAGCAACTGGTCAAAATGAGCGCAGATGTCATCGCAGATTGATAAACAGTCTGCACCTGTCCTTATCTACACATGACACACCCGTAATTTATGGGTGTGTGGCGATCATCAGCCTATGAATTGACAGATTTCAGCATAAACTATAGCCTGAAACGGCTAATTAACCATTCGTCATTCTCCGTGACAAAATCAGCGCAGTTACAGGACACATTCGCGTCTCAGCACAGAGCCGAAATCCTTTAGTCGAGCAGGGTAACTCCTCGACTAAAGGACTATGGATTTATAAAAATTAATAAACCCATTGTGACGCATTCGCGTGATGCAGGCGCATCTCGCAACCACACAAGCGGCTGAAAGTGAGTTTTCGTCAATAAGACTTTACCAGCAGTTTTGTGGTTAAAACTGTTTTAACTAAATATGCTGCTACCAACTAAATATATGGCTTGTTTCTATTTCTCTTAGTTCTATTGTACAATTGGCGATAAGTAGGCTTAGACTCAATCCTTAAAATCAGCCAACCGACCGCATGCCGGATTCTAATCTTTCTGAATACTAGCCTATGTATTCTAAGTTGTTAAACCACCAGTGAAAGTTTAATTTGACAACATAAACACTATCTAAACCATATAGCTGTGGCGGTTGCCTGATCAAACCCAGTGGGCTAACATTGACAACGTAACTGTCTTTAGCATCTGTTAAAAAGTTGCGAGATGTCAACTTTTTGCGCTTTCTGAGTTCCTCATCAGTCGGAATTTGATCTGCAGTAAGCCTAAGTAATTACAAACCTGGCTAAATACCAAGTTGGCTTTTACGACGTTTGTTTGTTACCTATGTTTTTTTCATGAGAAATGGGTGGCCACGGATTTGAAAGGCAACCTTCAAGTGAAGCGATTGGCATTGCAGTGGGTGGCGGACAGCGTGAGGGGCAGAGTGACAATTTTCTCTGATTCGTGTGCAGTGTTGCAGGGTACAAAACCATGTACCTCAAGTAGTAGGCAAGATCTGGTGTTTGAGGTACTCGTGGCACTTGAACAGATAAGGCAGAAAGGGACTCAGGCAATATGTTTTTGGGTACCAGCTCATGTGGGAGTGCGGGAGAATAAGGCAGCAGGTGTGCTAGCAAAACAGGCCCTTAGCAAGGAGGTAGTGGAGAAAGAGGTTAAAATAAGTAAAGCGTTAAAGAAAACGTCATCAGACCAGGCCACCTTCTTCCATTGCTCCGTGGTCCAGTTCTGATGCTCACGTGCCCATTGTAGGTGCTTTCGGCAGTGGACAGGGGTCAGCAAGGGCAACCTGACTGGTCTGCGGCTACGCAGCCCCATACGCAACAAACTGCGATGCACTGTGTTCTGACACCTCTCTCTCAGTACCAGCATTAACGTTTTCAGCAATTTGAGCTACAGTAGCTCGTCCGCTGGATTGGACCACACGGGCCAGCCTTCACTCCCCACGTGCATCAATGAGCCTTGGCTGCCCATGAGCCTGATGCCGGTTCACTGCTTTTCCTTCCTTGGACCAATTTTGATAAGTACTGAGTAGCCACGGATTGAAAAAAGTAACCAAGTAAAGCGGCTGCAAATTCAACCATAGTCTACAGCCGACAACAAAAAGATCCTAGTAGCCGGTACATTAACGTCACTCATCCAAAATGTGAATTAAGGCCATAATATTCCATGGTGTCTGTTTTGCTGTTAATATATTAAGAGCAATCAAAACCGATCATATGTCGTCAATATTTTTCCATTCATGAGTTCCACGTGTAGGAAAATAATATTAAAATGAAATGTTCCATGTGTGCAGCAAGGAGATGTGCAAAAGACATGACAAGATTAAGACATCCATCTCATACTGGCTAAGAAACTTAAGTGGAAGGATACTGGTATTAAAGGGGCAATCAGCTGTTGTTACTTTAAAATGTACACATGCATGCCTACCCTGTGATTGTTGAAGAAAATAACATATACATGCTTTAATAACTTAGGTTAGTTGTTAGACTATATTTCTCCAGCCCTATCCTTCAGCTTTTTACAGAAATAGTGGTGGGGATTAGTCAGATGGGGACTATACATCAACTCAGTGTCTCATACTATGAGGCTCTGACAAAGTTTCTATCGGACACACACACACATTCTAGAACGGTGTTCTGTTATAATCATCACTTTTTTATCAATTATATTCTTATATTGTTGAGCAGGAACCTGCCAGTAAGAATGTTCTGCGTTTGGCCTTGTGTATAAATAAACCAATACAGCTTGTTAATTATTGTTTAAACTGATGATTGTTCCTTAAAGCTGTGAATCACAATATCACCCATGAAGGCTATGAGTATTCACAGTAGATAGGTGCTAACAGTTGAACACACAGGCCTTTGAGTTTGCTTACATTCCTGCTAATCTCTTATGGACAATTAATGAAAAAGAAATATGATACCATAGATCTAACAGGAAATAATGGTTTGCATGACAAATCAGCATTAGTTTCACCATCTTAGACAAATCCTGAAATCACAGCATCTTTCAATTTTGGACTGAAGAGTGAGGAAATGTCAAAAACAGAGAGTGGTGCTCTTTGTCCCGGTTCTTTTTTCATTTCTTACCACATGGGCCCAGAACTTAATAAAGCATCTAACCAATTATGCAAGACTTTAGTTTTGGGCTAACCAAGATCACATTCCTTCAAGTAATCATTTCACTTATGGCCAATGGTTGAAGACAACCACATATTTACACTGAACAGGCAGAGACCACTTTACACATCTCAACTCAACCAATCATCTTTGTCCTCAACAAGCCACCAGTGGGCAGAGCAGGAGGAAGAGAAAGACAGCTCTGCTGTAGTTTTGCTCATTAATGGCCGGGCTAAACAAAAACAGAGTAATTAAGGCAGGCTGAACTACTCATTATACACTCCTCGCCACTATGAAACACAGGACAACTGCCCACACCAACTCGTTTGTTGAGTTATTACTGTTACCATCGTTCATTCATATGGCGGATTGTGGAGCAGCAGGTGGCCTAGTAGTTGACCATAAACCAAAAGGTTGCTGGATCAGATCCCTGAACTGAAAAGGTGAAACAATCTGTCCTACAGTTCCCAAGTAAGTCTGTTAACCACAACCAAAGAGCTGCGTGCAATTATTGCATTGTAATATCAGAAAATATCCGTAATATATCTTCAGTAATAGTGGAATGATAGTTTCACAACATTTACACACCAGAAAGTATGAGGCTGTATACAAAAGGGCAGCACCCACACCCTCTCATCACCTTCATAAAGCCAAGCCATTATCTCCCTTCAAACAAGTGTGAGACTATGTATTTAGATCTTCCTGAGTTGTTTTAGAGCTGAGCTGGCCTTTAGGGTACGTAGCGGCTTAGCGCGATAAGCAGATATTCCATATACAAATATGTATATGCAAAATCAGAACGTGTTAATACTACACAAATTCACAGTGCTATGAAAGCAAGGCCTGACCAGCCAAGGAATCAAAACAATAATTTAAACAGTTGAAGCTGTACAATGTTTTGTAAAAGAATCTGATCACTTGGGTTTTGATGGGGTACCACTAAAGGCTTTTATAAGTTAGAACAAATGTGTATGAACAAAGGATCCCAGTTCCTGAGTGGGATCCCAAATTCCTGAGTGGGATCCCAAGTTCCTGAGTGGGATCTCTGCTAGTTTTGAAGTTTTAAGGACATTTTAAACAGGGAAGTTGGCATAATCGACAATGTAACTAATCACAGTCCTAGTTTTACTTACATAATTTCCAATCACCAGCAGCGAGCAACAATTACACACTCAGCCCCCTCTTTCTGAGATTCTGGTTCAGGAAGTACAACAGCACATTTGTTTTTCTGGTACACCTTAATAAAAATCTGTGGTAAACAGTGTTGGGGAACTTTTCAAAGTAACTAATTACAGTTACTAGTTACAGGTCCCATAAAGTAACTAGTTATGTTACTTAGTTACTTGCTGTAGAAAGTTAGGCATTAGGTTACTTAGTTACTTTAAGATCAGTCCTTTGATTCTATATTCACGTGTTGGTTACTGATGCCCAAAAGACAGAAATTTAATGGGACGTTGTGTAATTACATAGGAATTGTGTAGTCAGTGTCACTCAACAGCATATAACATTAGCCTACCAATCATCAGACAGCAAGAGTGACCAATCCTATTATCTCAAGTAATCATATACCATAATGCTAAATATCATTTGCGTTTAGTTCTTTAATCAAGAATCTCTTAAATCAATAAATTATTTTGTATTGCAAGTGCCTCCACATTTTCAGGCCAGGCTTATTATACAGCCTATATGTGCAGACTTCAATACAAGATAGATCCATTGTGATGAACAATAAAGAACAAAAAATAACAGCTGTAGCTTGGTACACTAAAATATACCTTCTCAAAAAGAAAACAGCAATTTAAAGTCTCTTTGCAATAATGTGCATAATCCATTAATGTTTCATGACTTTATTCAGAGGTGAATAATTACTAAATCTGTTTTTGAAATGATTCAGAAAAATCGCGTTTAGAAACAGAACATGCATTTAGATGTTAATTTACTATAAACTATAGTTGACAAAAGAAAATATTTCTCTGCTTCTATAAATGACCACTATTAATACCTCCCACATACAAATATAATGTGAGCTACATGACGTTTATTAACAGAATGAAAGCGCACTGTTGTGATTCCCAAACAAGCCCCGCTGCCCTCTTAGTTTTAAGTGCCCTCCTTAATCATTTGTTGTTAATATAACTGAAGTGGCAGCTACGTGTTCATTCGGATTAAACAATCGTTTGCCTGGAAATAATGGAGGATGTTTTGGGATCAACTTTGGTTGTCCAACAGAGGATGATTTCTGATGGAACTTTGGTTGTCCAACAGGCAAGTTGATCCCAGCAAAACATAACAGCAACCACGGTGATTGGTTATAATGCGAGGGTAATAACGATGTAGTCGAAATAACTGCTTCCCAAGCCAGAATCGCAAAGCTCACTCGAGCTCAGCCTTTGGCTGCACAAATCGCTAGTCGACGCTACATATCGTTTAGAAATTAATGGGAGCTGGGAAAGTGGCTTGGTAGGTGTATCATGCCCTTTAACCTTTAACAGGGAGAGCTGGTGCTGCCATCTTTGCGACCTTTGTTGCCACTTGCTACTAGAGAAAAGTAACGCTACGTAAAGCTTCGTAGGTTGCACTGAGGGAAATAGAGTAACGCGTTATTTGAAAAAATAATTAGTAAGGGATTACTTAAATTAAATAACTAACGCGTTACGTTACAGTAGTCAGGCTTTACTTAGTAACGCGTTACCCCCAACACAGGTGGTAAACCATTTATTCAAAAGATCAGCAATCATTTAAAGTTGCTATAAAGAGAAACATAGAATGTAGATTTTCCAAAAGTAATTTCTAATGTTCTCAAAGGTTCACCACAGCGAGTTTCATACCTATTCCACATTTAAAAGCACAACAACAAGCCAAATTATCAATATGTGAATGGGAAGAAATACTGGCCACTTGACTTCCCGAGGGGTCAGAGCATGAGTCCTGTTGGAGCCAAAAACTCTGAAGTTTTAGAGATTCCACTCTAGAACTTTATAGGCTTGTGCAGAAAATTATATTCAACCACATACTAAAAAAGTGTGTATAATTTCAGCCATGGCACAGGTTATTGCAAATTGAGGCATTGGCTACTAATATTATGCTAGTTGGCATTCAACCAACTTACGTCTCCAATAATCGACAAAACACTCTGCTCAATCACAACATTACCCTACATTCCCTGGGGAATGTCCATCTATCTTATCTGAGACAAATACGACCTCTGGCACATCGCAGCCGTGTGCAGTACAGTTGCTCTATTTAAAAAAAGACTTCATGGCCTACTTGTCTGGCTTGTAGAATATACTGTAGCATGTAGATACTGTGGAGAGTCAAAGTGAGTGCCCTAAACATTTCCCATTTCTCTTCTCTCTAAAACATAACATTCCAGTTTAAAACTATCACTATACTGTGGTCTATGCAGGAATTGTAATTTGACATTGTACAAAAACAAGACGGTGCAATGCCAAAAGGGAAGGGTTTTAATATACTCTTGAGCTCTAGTAGCACTTCAGCCCAGAATGCTTGCACTCTAAGAGACAGGGAGAGGGTTTATAAATAAGCATACATTCCAAAGGGAGAGGCTGAGGTTTTGCTTAACCATTGATGCCTGAGTTCTTTTAAATTCCGCAATCTGATGTAGTGGGCAGTTTCTGCAAACCACAGAATGAGGGAAGTTTGTAAACTATTTAAGGCAATGATCATTTTATTTTTCCCCCCACAATGGCTAAAATAATAAGGAAGGTAAAAGCAAATGAGATATCCAGAGAGCAACTTCTAAAGGATTCCAAAGAGTTAATAGCTTACATGGAGAACTAGACTGCAGGGAGGAATGTACCATTTGCATTTTGCTTTAACTTTTTCAAAAGGTTTCTAGAGGCAATTCTACCAGGACTGTTGAAACACCTGTAACACAAACACTCCCACAGAGCCTATCGTTCTAAAACCACATATCTTGTACATAAATCTAACCTGTTGGCCTTACGTCAGGACCCGTAATACAGGCTACATGATAGGCTACATCCTTTCGCAAGTGGGTGGATGGCTAGACAGTTGGCTAGGAATCACATGGGATTCACGGTGTTTGGTCAGTAAACAGAGGGTGCTGTAGATGTCATACCCACCTGCAGCATCAGCTCACACTCCTCCCGGCCCACAAAGATCATCTCTGGTGGCAAACGGTGTCGCGTGCCTGAGCTGCTGACAAGAAACCATGATGTCACACTCATCTTGGAGCCCCGACTCAGAGCCTTCTTGGCATCCTGAGAGTGAAGATAAGAAATTATATTAGGTATTGCATAGAGCACTGGATTTTTATCACCACAATCACAGCATTTGTAGTATACAATGCCAAGCCACTGAATGGAATTTAAAGGTGTCGGCACAACTCGGCTAATCAAATGAATCAACTTTTAAATTAGATTAGATAAACAATTGGACAACAAACAACTCAATTTTTTCACCTTTGATGATTTGCCTTGACAACCAAGTTAGATATTTTTAGGCATGTCTGGTTCTGTTAAAGTAATAGTCATGTACACACCACACCCAAAATAAAAGGAAAACACATGTATTCCTTCAATACAGTCTCATGGAAAGGAATAAGAAGGAAAGTACTACATGTTTATTTTTATTTTCCACAATGCTGAGCAAGACACATTGCACCAATTATTGCAGACATAATGTGCCTACAAACAACAGGAAGGGGACTTATCAAGCAGGGTTGTTTCTTTAGACACCAAAACAAACTCCTCAGGATTTATCACCTTAGATTATCGCATTTTATGGGAATGTCTGTTCAAACATACACAATAGCTAAATGTTATTCACCTTAATGTTTCGTAAAATGTTTCCATTATTTAATTGAATGTAATATAATCAATAGTACTGTCTTGTCAGTAACTGTTCTGTACTCTGTAATTTGTTGGATTTTTATGTTGTCCCCAGGAAGAGTAGCTACTGCATGTGCAATTGCAGATGGGGATCCTAATAGTGAAACAAAACAATGAACTCTACATTCAGTCAAGGACTATTCGTTTGAAAGATGGTGCACCTAGAGACATTAAGGCACACAATACAGTTTATGATAAAACTAGAGAATTAACTCTCAACATCGTGGCTTGTATCGTTAGCAGCAGATGACCTTATAGTTGTTTCTCATTTGTCAAGTCATTTGTCTTCCCATAATGTTCTCTGGAACATTGTTGTATGCAAATCATATCTAACTCACTTGTCAAACAAGCTAAACCAGGTGGAAAACTACTATACAAAAACCTTAATGTCAATAGAAAATGCTACCTAAGGTTAAATTATAAAGTTAGTAGCAACGTCTTGTTGCAACATTGGCCAGCACTGACAGTTCGCAGTCGATGTTGTGATCCACTTGCTAGACATGTTGATTTTAAAAGACTGACATTATAGTACACTTTTGACAAGCAACCTAGTAAACGTCAGACGAGTTAGCTGGCTGACCTTGTCTATATATCACATTTATATCCAAATGTTTAACGTTGGTGTATGGCTCGCTAGTTAGGCTACCTGTTTTAGATGTTTATCAAACAAATAACATACAGGAAATGGGATAGGTTTTACCGAAGAACAAAAACAGGTTGGCGACTCATATTAAGCATACCTTTAATCCGGACTCCGCTTTTTTCAAAATAGTAGCCAGCGTTAACGAAATAAATACAGATATAGAACTTGTATCTGTTTCCTCAATAAGCACTAATGGTAGTCCAGGTAAGCCGAAAACACACCCTCATTTCAACATTCACTTCTCAAGCTGACGAACACTGTCCCATATTCCACTTCCACCACCGCGCGCGAGGATCGACTTCCTCCAGATGAGTGAGGCAATTCTGTTTAACTAGCCCGGGGTAGACCGAGCTAACACACTCAAAGTATCGGGCAAAACGGGGGAGGGAGGAGCGACCTTCTCAAACTAAACATTAATGTGCACCGTTCAGTTAAGTTGTCAACAACGCAGATTTCTGCATCGTAGACAAAAGTAATTAGCATATGCTTAATTTAAAATATTCATTCAGTTGAGCACCTGATCGAAACCAAGTTAGCTACTAGGAAGAAATCGAACCAATTTTTATTTTCAATGAAGAGTTGCCCTGGCACAAGCAGTGCTCCGGATGCATTGTGCGCAATTTGAGTTTGATGAGTGCAAGGTCATGTGTATTGCGTGTATTGTAACAGCATGGGAATAAAAAATATGTTTGATTATAATAGATCTCATGTTGCCAAATATAGGCTTTTGGACTTAATTTAGCGATTTTTCGGAATTGAGTCGAGGTTTCAATAGAAACGTAGCCCAATTTACGTCTATCCGAAATATAGCCCAATTCACGCCTATCCAACCACCCGGGACAGATAATTAAACTCCCATTGTCTGTATTCTCAAAATCGATTGCTTAGGCACCTCCATAAAAGGACCTGACAAAATCTAGTAACAGAGAACCTACACATTTCTTAATACAAGTGTAAAAAACTGTGGGATATTATCGAACTGCTCTATGATTTCTATATTGTTTATTAATTATTTTACCAGTAATTAAATAATCTCATCTCAAAGTAATAAAATGCTTAAGTAAATAAGTTAAACTTTTGCAGTAACAGTATTTGTGAAATTGTGCTTCATAAACTGTTGGTAAACTTTACAGAAAGTCACCCACATGGAGATAGTATATTCCTTTGAAATTACCAGATGCAGTCGATTTCACTATAATACAGTGTTGCATACATCAGACAGGTGTGGAATTCTTTTGACTGTCAGGCCAGTGAAACCAAGGATAATCTCCTTCCGAGACACTTGAGCCGCATTTATGTCCTATGGGTGATATCGGAAGCTCTAGTTCTCTATGTAAAGTATAACTTGAATGAATTTCAAATTTCCAATTCAAGAATTTTATGTAGATTAACATGCTATTACCGAGTTGCTGAGTTATTAAGTTTCACCACTGACCTTTCACCCTTTCAACTAAAAGACCCCGTTTCATATTTTAGACAAGCCCGTGATGCCAGCATTATTTTCCCTGTCTGAGCTCAATCGAGGAAGGTTGTGGAATACTTTCTTCAGGCGCATAACGATTCCAGTTTTAATTTCCTGGGTGAACGAGCAGTATTATAAGAATCAGAAAGACATCAGATTGCCCTTTGGAAGACACGTACTGTATCTCAACATCAACTGTCCCATGTCTGCTAGGTGTTGTTGCGAGGAAAGGGGCCATTAACAAAACTGGATATCAGAGAGTGAACCAGGATAAAATAAGACCAGGAAATACCCACTTCCACTGTTGGGTGATAAAATCTACTGAAGGTCTGATAAATCTAACTGAAAGAAGACCTAAGTGTTTGTACAGTATCGTGGTCTCTAAAACATCATCTCTGTGCCATGAAGTTCTTTGGATGTCTTGCCTCTACCTCTTGAAGACATATGACTATAGAACCCAGTGCCAATTACAATCCAACCATGTTTAGCAACATTTACATCTCCAGGCACTGATGTTTATTTCTTTATGTGAGTAAATACTTTCCACTGACAGTACATCCAAATAGCTTGTTTACATGGAAGGGGGCATTTTATTTTTGCAGACTTGGTGACCCCGTGATTCAATAAACTTCCACAATTCTCTAACTGTGATCCTTGGATAATTGTTTACCTTCCAAACCTTCCTCCTCACTATGTGGGACAAAATAGCCTTTGGTCATCTTCCAGGCAGTTTCAGTTGATTTTAACTTATTAGTTATTGCCCTAATAGTACAGATGGATATTTTCAGGTGTGTACAGTAGCTGTAGTCAACTTCTGGAAGTACGATATCCTGTATTCTCTTCAGAGCCAAAAAGCCAATTCAGCCTATGGCGCCCCCTCAATAGCAAGGCTATGTTTTTTCCTCCCGTCCCCAATTATTTGATGTCCAATTTGCGATTATGGGCTTGCTACATCCTACCCTAACTCCCAGCAGGTTTGGTAGAATCAAAGGTCAAGCCAAACCTTTCAGCTTCTTATCACACTGCTCGCTCAACCGGGAAGTATTTTCCTGATCCTGAAAACAGAGAGCGCATCCACGATTGAGCTTGCAGATGCCCGACTTGTCACAAGGTCACAAGGACTTGCTGGAGCGCAGTGAGGCAAGGCATCCCGGTCTGACATCCATCCCACAAACCCCTGACATTGCTGGGCCAATTTGTCCTACCCTCTGACTGTCCCGGGCCCTGTCCTAATGCCGAACAACAAGGATTTCATCCCTGGTTACAACGATGATGCTGTACGGCCAGTCATCTTTATTCCCCCCTGCATGCATTATATGGTGTTTTTTTGTGTATACAGAGGATGCTTTTGCCCAATTACGCAAGCAGGCTAGATGTGTTTTCCCATTATGGGAATCCTTGGTTGGTGAGCGTCTCTCAGAAAATCCCAGCTTTTTGAAGTTACCGGTGGTGCTGATGTTCATGCCGAGGTAGGTATCATTTTTTTGCTGTAGGGCAACGGTGTCTTGGTGTGAATTTACACCTTTACTTTTCGTCACTGCCCGCCTTCAACTACTGTTTTACCTTTCCAATAGGAGCCTAGACTGGTCAGTGGACGGTGGGGGTTGTTAAACCTAATAAGGACATTTTCAGTTGTCACGTGTAGGCGTCTACCTCGGGAACCTCACTGCTGCTATCCCTGCATTTCAGTTGCACATGCTACCTTGCACCTTCAATTTACCTGCACTGCACATTTAGAATTGCCATTTGTACTTGCATTTGCCCTCATTGCACATTTATACATCCCACATATAACATACATTGTTCTTAACTGTTTCACTTGTACATTTTCTGCAATCTTCTATTTGCACTTCTGGTTAGATGCTAACTGCATTTCATTCTACTGTACTTGTTCAATGACAAAGTTGAATGTAATCTAATTAGAATTAGCTGTGAAATGTTTTATTACCTCCGCTAGATGGTGCTCTACCACCGAGTAAAGCATGTCAACATTCCAGTTGCTGTAGCCTAGGGTGGTCTAGCGGTTTAGCAGCTGCCTCCAGTACACACATACGGCTGCAATGTTTGATTCCGGCCTACTAGTACAATCTCTCCGCTTTCTTTTTATCATGCTCTACTCTATCAATCAAAGCTTAGAAACACCCAGAATTATATCATAGTAAAAATGTTATTGCTACCAAACACCAGCAAGAGCGTGGTTTAAAATATAGTAAACAGCTCACTGCTGTTGGTTTTCCATAGCCTACTGTAGAGGCAGGTGCAACTATCGGTAGGCCTGACAACATGGTATAACAGTTGTATGAGTTGGTTTGAGCACATCTGGGGCAAGACCATCTCAAGTAGACGCAAAATATTTGACCTTCTTACCCATGTTTCCCTGTCCTCCCTTAAAACAGTTTTCACTCAGATAGCACCTCTCCCTCATGGCAATCCCCTTTTGTTTTCCTCACGTTGAGAGCCACAACAAAAAACCCATCATCCCAGTCAATCCTAACACACCCTCCTATATTCTGGCTATTGAGGGCCTTTCAGGTTGCTACATTTGTAGTTGGGTATTGGCAGCCATGGGTGTGAGGTGAGTAAAAGCACATCGAAAGTCCTTTCCTCAGAGCCCTCTTCCATTCTGCAAATTACTTCTGATGACATCAAAGTCGTTCTTCCTGTAGCATACCTCACACGGAGGGAGACACCAGTGATAAAAAAATAAAGCATAGAGGGTTTTCAAATCATAATAGGTTAAGAGAGGAAACACATGTACAGGGAGATGAGCGAAAGAAGCTGGAGTTTGTAACTGACAATGCGTCCCCCAAGCATTGTTGGTAGTGCAGCTGGAGCCAGGTGAGGAGCGGTTGTCAGGTGAGCCCCACGCTGGGCACAATGGTAGTCCTGTAGTGAGGAGCAGCGCCGCTGGCCACAGACCGACTGAGAGCCTTGGCTGTCAACATCTGCTCCAGAGACCGGACCATCTGGGTCTGGCCCAGGTTAGCTTCTCCTCCAGCTCTGAACAGCTGCAGCTAGAGCCAGACAGACAAACCCAAAGCTGTCCTGTAGATGTACAGAAACCGGGCAGAGGCCAACACTAACCTATCAGTATATATATATATATATATATATATATATATATATATATATTTTTTTTTTCTTACTCCAATCCAAAGAGTAATCAAATCAAGCTTGTCCTACACCTCTGTGTTAGTTGCTTCAGGTAAGTTCTGTAAGAATGGCCGAATAATAAACTGAAAAAAGCTTGCACAGGTTTAGTTAAGACCATTTTATTTAAACAATTTTAAAGAAAACAAAAGTATAAACAGTGTGTACAAAGTTTATATTTTTAATTTGTTTACTAAAGCTGGTGTCCTCAGTTTCAATAACATGGAAGGGCATGTACAAAAAAAGTAAAAGATAAAGGTATAAAATACACTTCCCTATTTTCAGAGGATAACAGTAAAAGATGAGGGTGCATAGGAATAAGCAACAATCAGATCTCACAATTGAAAAGTTGTTTGAGAAACAGAAAGGTGAAAATAAAAATAAAAAACCTTTACATTCATTAACATAAGATGAACTTTTGTATAGTGATTATCAGTCATCTGAAAACACTGCAGTTTTCTGGAAACACTTATCTGAAAACTGTGCTTATTAAGATTTTCCACAAATAGCATTTCCTTGATTCTCAGTTCATCTACAGAAATCTGTATAGGGATGCTAAATTACACAAACAAGATTTTCATAGTTCATACCTTTCAGAATTGATGGTTATCGAGATGCTGATTCAGTCGTAACCGGCAGCAGTGTAAAAAGTACAAATAAGTGTATATACATGTGTTGGTGTAGGGAAGTGCATAGCATTGGCACAGTCAAACCTACTTCCATTGCTGGTTAGCTATAAATAACTCAGAACCATGTACAGGGGAATGGAACCCACCTTTACCTATAGAGAAGATCAACTTACATCCCCCTGAACCACAACCCAGTTTGTTTATGTGACCTCATTGAGGTTGCAGTAAGTGCACTGGGTGGAAAACACCCAATACTGTAGAAGAGAAGGGAAAAAACAGAGAGAAGAGACAAAATATTCCCCAATAGGGCAGAAACGATCAGTACCGGACTGACCAGTTCACAGGGAACAAGTGTTTGTGTTTGGAACACAGTCCAGTCTAATTATTTAGACAGTGATACGTTAGACCGTGATAAGTTGTGTTGTTTTGGCTCTGTACTCCAGCACATTGAATTTGAAATGAAACAGTGACAACAAGGTTAAAGTGCAGACTGTCAGCTGTAATTTGATTGTATGTACATCCATTAATCGTGAACAGTGTAGTACTGCAGCCCTTTTAATACACAGCCCCCCCCCCCAATATTAGGGGAACAAAAATACAATGACTTGCATTGAAATTTCTTTGGTCCTCGTTTTGCCAGACAATAGCAACTGAATCCAAAAGCAAAGCCTAGAATCAAGACTACACATTCACAGATTTCTTTTACATTCACTAATGATGCAAACAAACACACCTCCCTAATAAGAGACAGCCTGGCAGGCAGCCAGTTGTCCAAATACAATTGGTACCTTCAAATGGGGAGGACTATGTACAAAATGTCCATTTTTATTCTAATAGGTTCATCTGATATGGATGCAAATATCGAAGCTGTGTCTATGTACTTTAACCATATTTTGATTGTGTATTTTAAATCCAAAGCGCTGAAGTACAATGACAATACAACAAAACCTGTGTCACTGTCCAAATACTTATGGACAGCGCTGTAGCAATCAACAGGAAGTCATCATGATTCAAGAATATAGTTCAGGGGGTTTAGTGTAGCTCTTGTCTTTTCAATAGGAAATTGATAAATAATTGACCATGTAGACACAGTTTTGGGATTCACTGACCACAAGTTTTAAAACATTTACTGGTACATTATGCCTGCTCCCAGAACCAACATTCTTTCTCTCTGCCACTGTATTGCAAAATCTCTGAATTAGATTGAGTTGTCCATAGACCATGTCATTCCCATGTTTTTCTCTTATGTTTTAAGGCTTAAACATTTTGATACTTTCATTCATGAAAATATTTCTATGAGAATCAATCATGTTTTGCAACAATTAGGTATGCAGACTTATTCATTGCACTGATTAGGTACATTCATTGCAGCCCAAAGAGTTTCAAAGTGTTGATCAAATATTGACAGTGTAGTGTGAAAGTCTTGATAACAAAATATCAAAGACTAATCTACCACTACATAAAGGAATTGTTATTGCTGTTGGTCCAACATAATATTATTAACACCCCCCCAAACAAAATGTAAAAGACATTTCAAATTTAAATGGCAATTCTGAGGGATCCATTTAAATGGCAATACATTTTTGGGGAAATGTTAACCTTGGGAATAGTATGTGACAAATGTGTGACAGACACAATGGAAACAGAAGTTAAGGAAAGTGTAGCAATAAAGTTCTAAAGATAAATAGCACATAGCTGCATGGCCTCCTTTTACCTATACTGTGGTTTTACTTGAACGAAAAACATCAAGCTTGCCTGATTGTACACATCAAGACAAGAAGGAAAAGCACAGTAGTGTTATTTCTCTCAGCATTAGAAAGGTTTTAAAAAGCCACAGAAACAACCAGTTGTTTTTCATTGTTGTAGTATGGAATATTTTCCCACATAATTACCGGACCTGCAGACGTCTGTTTAAGAACACTATCTGAAACATTGATGACATAAAGTTTGGAGTAAAAGCCACGGTATAGTTGGATTGCAGTCTGGTGGGGTGAGGGGAAAATGGTGGGACCAGGGCAACGAGAGGGGGCTGTTTAGGCTGTCCCACTCGCAGAGTAGGAGAACTGTGGGAAATGAGGTCTCCGTTCACTATCAAACGACTCCATGTGGTCATCTGGGTTACAAAATAAGTGGGGAGAAAGGAGAAAACCCTGTTAGTGTATGACATCATTCTAATAATTAGGGATTCACTGACATACAGGCCAGCAAGCTTTTTACGGTAGCGGATTATTTCCGACCGATTGTGCTTCCGTCTGAATCAACATTCAATCTGCTTGAGTAATTTTAATTATGCTTGGTTTTTTTTACTGGTGATGTGTCAGTGACATGCACAGACTGATATAGTAATGTAGTCCAGTGCTGTTCTTTTTTTTTAATACCAGACAAAGATGTTCAGTGTCCCTTATTGTATTTGTTACATTGTTATTATTTATTCTCTGTTCTTTTACATTATTTACTGTTTATATCCAGGCATTATATAATGCACAATTACAGAAAGAGAATATCTATTTATCGTATAATTTATAATGTTTCTATTCATTATGCTTATTCTTGTGATGGCCTTTTGGTATTGAAACATATAGCATATGATCAAATTTACATTTGTTGAAATTACAAGTGTAATCAGAAGCAACAGTTTTATTCATTCCATGACAGGGTAAACTGGCACAGAAATGAAAAAACATCTGCAACCACATCAGCCTCATGTATTTTATGAATAAAGGATATAGAATTTTCTATCGGGGCATCCCTACCAATAAACCCGAGAGTTTCAAAGTTTTAGTCAGATATTGACAGTGTAGTGTGAAAGTCTTGATAACTAAAATATCAAATAAGCTCAGGGCAGCGTAGGCATACAGTGTTCTAGTGCCACCATGTGAGGGACTCAGTGAACAGAACATCGTTATAAACATGGTCCAGGAGAGGACACATGGAAAATCCCCATTCTCATTTTAATATTTACATTAGGGAGATTTAAAAGGTCCAATCTCTAAATGATGTTCAAAACAGTCATTTTTTTTACTAGACTACAACAACACAGCTTTAACATATACATCATGGGCTTTTTACACACGGAAATCAAGTGCACCTTTAAAATGATCTCTATCAATGAATAGGTGGGCAAAGCTACAGGGAGTACCCAAAACATCTTTAATGGCACTACGTACCTAGCAATCTGTGAGAAAGATAAAAATAGGAGAGAACTGAAAGTTGAGACATGGGGCTTTCTCTACATTATCTAAAAAGTACTTTCCCCTGAAAATAAACATTGACCTTTGCTGCCATCATGTGATCATTTAAAGTTCAGCAAAAGTTCACCTTTTTCAGAGAATCTTTGAAGAGGGAATGAGGAATTAGTGAGATTCTGAAACTGAGTAGGTGGTTATCATATTCTCCACACAGTATTGACATTTAGAACCACTTATCTTTACTCAGTCTTACTGACTGTGACTATCACTTTAAAATACAGTGGGATGCAGGTCCAATGATCCAGTCAAGTACAGAACTATGACTGTCTACATAGGCTTGTTATCCTGTCCTCTGTGAGTGGCGTGTGTGTGTGTGTGTGTGTGTGTGTGTGTGTGTGCGCGCGTGTGCGTTGTAAAGTCACAGTGAGTGAGTTAGTACCTTGTCCCGGCGGCGTAATAGTGATGGTCTGTGCTGTGAACTCTTCATCAAAATACCGTGTGTCCGTTTCTGAGGTAACCTGGGGCTTGAAGGGCGGGATCAGCTATGAGAGATGAGTGTAAACCATAAACACATTGGTTCATCTGTTCTGTCAATTATATAATAAAACAAAATAGTCAAACTCGTTTCGCACTCCAAGCCACATTTGGTCTTCACCATCTAAAATGTATTACATTGCCTCAATGTCAAAATTTGCCAAAAATAGTCCTCTATGCATATTTTTTTAAATTTTTTCAATGCTCCCTAACTATTAGCTTTCATTCCGGTGATTGTTAAAAAGTTGGACAGAGTAAAGAGGCTTTATAAATATAGGCCAATTAAAATTTTTACATGGTTTAGATTTTGTTTTGGTCATTTCAATGTCAATTCAGATCTTATTTCTTTTATTTGTCCAATCATCCGTTGGCTGCATTTGATCAAGCCCTATGTTTGACAGTCCTGGTGTAGACAGGGATCCTAGTGAAATCCGTGCGCTTTGTTGGTTGTCTTCTGTAGTAACAGAGAGAAACACTAATCTACCTTCTTCTCATAGACATCTTGCCATTCAATCCCAGCAAAGAATTTGTGTTGCATGATCTCCTTGGCATCATCCTGTCCACCACCTAACCTGGAAGACAGAGAAGGCAACACAAGTTGAATACAGACAAAATCAAGCCCTTCAAGTAATTCTACTCTACGGGATTGCGTACGTAACATATGGAGGACAAGAGGATACACACACCGTTGCTTGGGGTCTTTCTTGAGCAGGCCAGAGAGCAGGGACCGTCCGTCAGGGCCCAGTGTGCGTGGGAAACGGATGTCCTCCATGAGGATGAGCTCAAACAGCTTCTCGTGGTCCTGGTTGTAGAAGGGCAAACGGCCACACATCATCTCGTACATGACCACGCCCAGACCCCACCAGTCCACTGCCCGGCCATAGTCGTTGTCCTCCAGGACCTGAACACAGGGTGACCACAACTCAATCTTCCCTAATACCATCTGAGGATGGGTAAACAAGCCCTCGTGGAGATGCGGGATATGAGGCCAGCGGGAGGGATAGCAGGAGCCTCTTCAGCACTAAAACGGCATCACTGAAGGCATAAACACTTTATATTGTTGGTTTAGATCTCCGAAACCCAGCTATGGGCTAAGTGGTTAGAAATTAGATGAGTAGTGAGGGCTATGGCTCTTAAAGCTGTAAAGAACCCTGTGGCCAGTGCACCCCCCCCCACCCCCCTTCCACTGGTCTGGGCTTTCTGAGCAGCCACAGCCAACACTGACTCGCAGCTCACATTAGTAGCAGGGGTAGAGTTTCCCCTGGAGCCCTGCATATTTAATCACCAGAGGTCTGCAGAACGCGGAGCCCACACCACCGTGAGAGAGGCAGCGGCTGAGGGCTCTAACTGGGCCTGGAGGAGGATAACGCCTGGCCAGTCAGTGGCAGCAGAGGTCCCCGTACTGAACACCACCACGGCGCAGCCCTTGGACACAGAGGTGTGGGTTCAGACAAACGGGGAAGACGACGTGTTCACGTTTCGTGCTAACTAGCAATCTGTTGAATGTCAGCACAGTCTTTGAGTCACAATACCAGGTCTTTGGGACCTGTACTTGGGGCAACGGCACCAGAAAAATGTTGCAGGTGAAATCAAGCGACAGAAAGAACAGTGCGTTCTTTAAAACACCAAAGGTTATATGAGGTGATATAGACTGGTCCAGGAATAGATTCCTAGCTAAGGGGCAGCCTAACAGAATTAAATATGGACCTGAAGGTACACAGACCCAGGGAGAGGAGGCAGGCTGCACAGATGCAAATGGAACAAAACCCAAGTGTGTTTGTGAGCGTGTGGGCGGGCGGGGTAAGAGTGCGTCTGCGGGCATGCTGCTTGGCGCTGCGGTGAGTGGCAAGGAGGACTCGGAGGGCAGGGGTAACGTGAAGCCAGCACGGTGCTAGGATTACTGGACCGTCTCTATTTCCAGCGCTGCTGTCGTGTGATTCACACCGCGCGACAGCTGGGCCTGCAGCTGCCCCATATATGTAGAAGAGCGCCACAGCTGTGAAGCTTCCAGGACCACAGGAGCCAAGCTCATCCCTCACACACGTAACCAGGGCTGCCTGGACCAGCTCCGTTACACCGGCCCAAAGGACAGCCCACTGCAGGCTGGAGAGAGGAGGGGGAGGAGAAATATACACGCCCGGTATTTTTCCTTCACTTGATACTGGCCTCTATCTTCCTCTACTGGCCCCTCTCCCCCTTTAACAGACACACAGCCAGTGTCTGTGTCCCAGACACGTATCGCAGTCACAAATGGGATTCCCTTCACTCTCCTTTGCCTTGTTCATGAATTGTTTAAAATCAACTTCATTACAGGACTCTTTCACAGCGGATTAGGAGAAAAGCTTCGGTGGGTGTGCTCTAGAGGCAGGGTTACACACAGCCCTCGGCTGGGCAGTGGGTCTCTCCTGGCCTGGAATATTCCCAGACGTTACAGCATTCCTGTGCAGCACACACAACAAGGTCATTGTTTACTGCAGAACAACCTGTAACACTGCCTGGCCATGGCTCCATAGAGACGCTCTGTGGTGACCCTGTCTCCACGGAAACGCCCCCAATGTCTCCGCCGCCAGGAGCTGAGCTGGGGTGTGATATGGTGCCACTGGTTATGCTGCTGTGGTCAGAGCTAACGGAAGAGCTGGGAAGGAAGGGGGGGGGGTCAAAAGGTTGCGGTTCCAAGTGATGGAGGTTGTTATTCCAGGAGATTTCTAACACACCCCCCACATAAAACACACGCACACACAAAAATGATAAGCATTCACTAAATGACCTGTTTTTGGGAACATGACTCAATGGTCATGGGTGTAAGCCAGCTGTATGTCCTAGATCAGGTTGATCCATGATTTCTAGCAGTATGTTCTAGATCAGGTTGATCCATGATGTCTAACTGTATGTCCTAGATCAGGTTGATCCATGATTTCTAGCAGTATGTTCTAGATCAGGTTGATCCATGATGTCAAACTGTATATCTCAGATCAGGTTGATCCATGATGTCTAACTGTATGTATTAGATCAGGTTGATCCATGATGTCTAACTGTATGTCCTAGATCAGGTTGATCCATGATGTCTAACTGTATGTCCTAGATCAGGTTGATCCATGATGTCTAACTATATCCACTAGATCAGGTTGTTCCAAAGTAAAGGAATATGAAGATGTGAGATAGAAGGGGCCATGGGAGGCTGTTGCTGGGGAGAACCGACATGAGGACAACAGGCCCAGAGCGTGGCCCTGACATTGTCCAGGTCAGGACAGACATCCTGGGCAGCAGTGGGCTGGAAGCAGAGCCAGGAGCAGCTGTACCCAGGCTGCCTTTTCTCCAGGGGCGGAAGCTCACGTTTTTTGAGGCACTGCCAAACCCCCAAGCAAATTCCAAATGAAGGCTAAAAACAACGAGCCGGCAACTGTGTCAACACGGGCACCCTTCTCCCGGAAAGCATTCTTAAGGCAAGAGACAAGTGGGCTAGCAGACACACACACACACAGACAATGCCCTATCACGTTACACACCCCACTCAAACGCATAGCTGCACGCAAATGGGGAGCAGACACCCCTGTAGTCATTCCATCAAGACCAACAAATATGGGCACAGCCTTCCATGTCCTAGACACACCACAGTCTCATCAGCCACATGTCCCACACTGGAGATCAGACAGACATTTAGGAACAGCTGTCTCACAGCCTCTCTTCTACATAGCCTGCGTGGATTGGCAATATTCCTGACCAGAGATATTATGTTGTTGTGTAGAGGGATATAGTCCCTGCAACACAGCTCTTCTCTTCAATCAACTGTATTTATATTTATTCATTTACCAACTGTGTGTTACTTTATTCTGTCAAATTCAAATTTCATAGAGTATGCTCAGGAAACATAGCTAAAGAATGTGTATTATTAGGTCTTATCATCAGATAGACTGTACGTCGACTTAAAAACATATCGCATTTGAAGAGGTAGAAGCCCAAACGGGCTCAGAAGCAGTCACCCTACATTTATGGCTGGAAAGACAGACTTAATGAACCCGCATATTGTGACTGGACTGTGAGAATACACCACCTCTGGAGCCAGGTACTCAGGCGTCCCACAGAAGGTCTTCATTGTGGCCCCATCCGTGATGCCCTCTTTACACAGGCCGAAGTCGGTGATCTTTATGTGTCCATCTTTGTCCAGCATGAGATTTTCCAGCTGAGGGGAGGGGACAGAACGAGACAGGAAGCGTCAGTATCGGAAGTGGCGGTGAATGGACGTGACTGAGGCCTTTGTGAAATGGCTCTAGGTTGGAGAAGAATGAGCTAGCAATGCATGGCCTTTTAATATTAGCGTGTCCTCCCAGTAAAGTCACCTGGCAGCTGTAGCTCACACGTGGCCAGCAGAACCAGGCAGGCGGGCCAGAGTCAGCACATCCTACAATCCTGCCACCCTGGCATTTTCAGGAGAACCTTAGCAGGCTGGGAGCCTGCCTCATAAACCCGTTGGGAGAGGAGTGAGGGAGGGGGGCTATGCTGACCTGGCTGCTATAGTTTCATCAGCTGGAAGAAACAGGGCTACAGATGCCCCACTCCCTCCCTTCTGAAAACAGTCATATCAGGCCTCCGCTACCTCGGCTCTTATGCTACCACAGCAGCCAACGTAGTCTCAGTATTGGACTCTTCCGTCCGGTAATAACTTAGTTACAGCTGGACAGAATACGCTGGACAGCGGGGGGTGACAGAGGGCTGTCAATACTACACACATTGTCAATATTGTATCCCTGCTGCAAGAAGGGCTGGTCTACGTCCGGGTCTCCTGCTTCAGCATGGCCTGGCTCCAGGGGAGGCTGATCAATGACCCCCGCGCTGCAGAATACTGCTGCGGACTTGCCATTTATATTCCCTGTCAGGAGACCGTTCACCAGTCTTACCTTCAGGTCTCTGTAGACAACGTTCCTCTCGGCATGCAGGTAGTCCAGTGCTGACACTATCTCTGCCCCATAGAACCGCGCCCGCTCCTCAGAGAACACCCGGTCTCGGGACAGGTGGAAGAACAGCTAGAGGATGGCAGGAGAGAGGGAGAGGCGAGAGAGGAAACAGGGTTAATATAGACATAGGAAACAGGATATGTCTAGACAGAGGAAACAGGGTTAATTTAAAGGGAATAAGGTTTGTTTGGACATTGGGATGGACGGGTGTGGGAATTATTGCCAACAACTAGCTAAATTGGAACTTCTGAGTCAGGTGTTGTAGACTGTCTGAAAAGCTCACCTCTCCGCCGTTTGCATACTCCATGACAAAACACAACCGGTCATGGGTCTGGAAGGAGTATTTTAGGCCCTGGGGATGTAAAGCAATAATTGAAAAAAAACTGCAATACATATAAAAAAAAAATTGCTTGCTATGGCAAGTCCTAGGTAAGAACTTAAAGTCTTTGGTGATATCTGACTTAAAAATGTAACTGTTGTGTGACAGCTTCTAGCCCCTTTCACCACTTTGGGATGAACACAAGCTGAACGTGTACATACTGTCTTCCCACTCCAATTCTCAAGTACCCCCAACAGCAGAACATTATTGTCCCTGACAAGCACACCTGAGTTTTCAACTAATTATAGTGCCGTCAATGAGTTGAAGCAGGTGAGTTTGTCCGGGGCAACAACAAAAATGCTTTGTCGGGCGTCCTCGAGGACTGCAGTTGTTAAACACTGTCACTCCAGACACTTAATGTGAAGGAGTTAGGCGCTGTATAGAGGCCAAGTCTGTTGCTGTTTTGTTAAAGTTTGCTCAAACTCTCCCCACAGATTGTGCTTCTCCCCCTGAATGGAAGCTCCCACTGAAGTGGCTCCTCTGATTCTTTGTGGCCAGAGTAGAGTTTGGGTTAGATGTATGGAGTGGATGGTGGGGTCTGTCACCGTCAAAAACGGATGCTTAGAATTCTGGAGCACTCGGTTTTCTGTGAGTGTGTGCGCCACTTCATCCTGAAAGAGATCAAAAAGAGTGTTTGTGCAACTCACAATGGCTGCCATTAAGGTATCGATGATCAGCCCTCACTGACCCCACGCTCAATTCCTCTTTCTCACTTTCTCATGCTTCTCCTAACGGTCAGTGGCCTCTACTTACTTTTGCTACGATCACTTCCTTCTTCAGGATTTTCATGGCATAGTAGCGTCCAGTGGCCTTCTCCTTTACCAAGATTACTTTGCCAAAAGTGCCTTTTCCGAGGAGTTTGAGGTATTCAAAGTCGTGCATAGTCTACGAGCAAGGAGGAAAAACAGCCATTGATTTAGAGACAGTGGCTATAACTAATTCCTGCTCTAACTAGTCCGGACATATAATCCTAGTGACGACAACAACGTGGAAGCATTTAAGGTGCCACTCTGTGGCACTATATGTGGCATCGTTTAAACCTCTGACCCACAGGGCTGGTGAGAATGTTCAAAATGGTTGTGTGGGGGACATCCAATCTGTTGCATTTGTACCTTTATGTCATGACTTAAAGGGGCAGTTAACCTAATTGTGCAATCCTCTTGAAAACATGTTATTTTAGTACTTTGATAGATACAATGATCACCAAAAGAGTGTCATCATAACCGTGCATTGACATTTTGATAAAAGTTGCTCCCAAATTTCCACCCTTTTCAATTTGTGATTTTCTCGGCGGGATCAAAACATGTACTTATCTACGTAGATCGGTTTTGCTTACCAATTAAAATGTTTTCCTCAGTGAATTCTTCTCATGCACAATGCCACAAATTCAGTTGGCATCTATCTTACTGTATAGAGCCTATAGGAATGCATTTTTATTTAGCTTCTCAAAAAACCCAGGAGTCAGGCAGAAATAGAATTGTTTGTAGGCATAGAAAAAGGCATAGAAAAAAATGTTAGAGAGGAGCTGGGTGTGCAGTGACCATTTGTGTCCCAAAAGGTTTACACATTTCCACCAGGTAGCCATTGAATTAGCCAGACTGATCCCAGTTATTTGAGCTGCTCAGTCTCCCCATTCAACTACCTCAGCAACAGGATCCACAGGTCAGCAGAGCCTGATTGTCCATGTAAATAGTTTGTGACCATCTCAAATCTAGTAAAGTATATTTCTTTGTCTTTTAGCATAGTTGACTAACTAGTAATATGCGTGGAAGTCATTAGGCGCTAGCTAGTGTGAGAGAACAGCATTTGTGGACCCAGGGGGACCCCAGCCTGATGTGTTAGTAGGGCAGAGAACAATTGTTTTCTCCAGTTGTCAATTAACTGCTGTCTTGTCGGTGCCATATTTAAGCACCCTCAGGCCAGAAACCCAACAGCTTTGTGCACACTTTTTGGGATCTGTTACAAGGGAGAGCAGACAAGACACTTGAGGAAGTACATCAGCTGTTCTTGAAGTAATGAGCATCGCTTAGCTTAAAATAGCTCAGTCTGCTTTATCTCCCACATTCAATGACAGGATCAGATCTGTATTAGTTTTATCCTCTAGTTCTGATTTACTTTGTTGTATCTTTATGGAATATTCCTTGGTTTAAGAAATAAATGAAAAAGAAAATGCCACATTCAGTACATTTTTAACTTCACACGTCTCTTGTGTCAATATTTCAGCCATCCTGCTTTATTTTGTTTTTTGTTGGTTACATAAATTCCAACTAGCAAACTTATTTTCATCCAGCAAATGTAGTGTATGATTGGATAGGCAGCTACATTGGTATCTAACGCAAGCAAAAGTTACCTGCTTGCTTATGTAGCTGGTAATAGCACTGGTAACTTCAAAAAGAAAAAAAGAGTCAGCATTTCCCTATAGCTATTGACCGTTATTCGGTTCTGATCTTGGCGGGTTATAAAGATAACACTTAACTAACACATCATGTGAACATTAAGTGCCTGTAAACTTGACATTTCAAGAGCACACATGGTAATGAAAGATAGTAGACATGCTATCTGCAATGAAGCCTTCCAGAGCTGATGTTTGTAAATTGTTAGGGTGCAGGAAGAAATGGAAAAGGGATGGGTGGAAGAGGGTGGGGACGCACCACTTTGAGTCTGGGTTTGGTCAGGTACATCTCCATATCCATTGGGTCTGGGGAGGAGTCCATCATCTCCTCCTCCTGTTTTTGTAAGCCATCTGCAACAGCCTGAATGGCTTTTGTCCATTCTTCCCTAAGAGAGAGAGAGGCGGAGAGAGTAAGCGGTGGGGAGATTACAACACCTCATTTGATATGATGTCATTCAGCAATCATGTAATTGTCCTCTTATCAACAGGAAGTGAATTTGGAATGTTGGGTCAGCCAACAGCCAGTGTGCTGTGTACTATGTGTGGGCATATGCCTGTGGTTTGTGTGTGTGTGTGAGTCTGACTGTGTGTGTGTTTAAGTGAGGGGGGGCAGCTGAGCTTGCCTCTCCTCGGGGGTCTCCACGTGGAAGGTGCGCTCGATCACAGTGGTCCACTGCAGGCAGCGGATGATAAATGTGTTGGGCTTCGGCCTCTCAGTCTTCATCAGCTGGCACTCTGGCCACATCCAGGGAGAGAAAGGCCAGGAGGACAAGGGAGACGGAGACCCAGAGTTACAGCCATTTATCTTTATCCTCACCCTAACAGACACCGCTACCATGTGGCCATACAAAGGGAACTGAACAGGTGCACTATGGGGGAGGACAGAGGAAGCCCTGATTACAACTGTCCCTTCATACAGTATTCCAGCGTCAGGATCGGGTCAGTACATTGGATTGTGCGCAGTCATCAGGGCAGACATTTAAGTCAGTTCCTGAAAATGTATCAATGTTTTAAAATAGACTTGAGAATTGAGAACACACACTGTTCCTGCTTGTATCACTGTTGGTCATTTACTGATGATGACGTATCAGCCTCCAGGCTTTCATCAGAGCTATATAAGCTCTAATATGGGCTACAGATGACATTCACATAAAAAAAAAATAATATATCAAAGTTTCAATTATCTTCAAACAAAGTTACAATTCTTAGAGAGCAGCTGGTTTCCCAGCGCAGCCCTTTCACATAGTCAACATACTATTCATGCCAAAGGGAAATATGGAGGAGTTTGTCAGGAAGTCTGTTAGATGGAGGATATGGGGTTGGGCCACCACTGAGCTCCAGCAGGGCTTGTCAATGTGACGGTGTAACCCAGCACCACAACCACATCAGCAGTGCAGTTTGTAAGTCTACTTCAGGTCTTTTCCCTGATCAGCTCTGTGCCCCTTTGTCTCTGAACTGCTAATGGAGACAGAACTACAAAGCAGCCACACTGATAAATAATTGAAATCAGACGGTTAATAACCACTATTACTCAAGTGTCAAGAGGAAATGTTTTGTTTAACAAACAGTATGTTGTCTAATTACTCTGTTCAATCATCTCCAGAGCTTGTTCCAGCAACGTTCTGCCATGTAGTGTTGCTGTGCTCTGTGGAGCTGTAGCAGAGCAATCCCATAGACCAGAATGAAATTCACAGCCAGGGACAGAGGATGGCAGGAGAGAGAAACACAGCCAGGGACAATATTGGGACAGGTTCCTATACTGTACATCAGCCTACTCCGTTTCTAAACAACATTTAAGGCATAGGAGCTATTGTCAAAAATATATTATATACCATATAAATTGCAGTATGAGCTTAAAGACTAACTGCAGGGAGGACCAACTCTTGTATTCATGCTAGTTGAAAACGAGACGTCCCCTGTGAGCGTGTCACCATAATAAAAGGTTGTGTCACCGTAATACAAGGTTGGGAATTACAATTATGTCAACAAGTCATGACGTAGCTTGTCCATATATGGGATGGCAATACCTCAATGTAGACCAGGCTCCACATTAAATCAACAAGTGTGAACATACAGTGGATATAAAAAGTCTACACACCCCTGTTAAAATGCCAGGTTCTTGTGATGTAAAAGAATGAGACAAAGATAAATGTCAGAACTTTTTCCACTTTTAATGTGAACAATTCAATTGAAAAACAAACTGAAATCTTTGAGGGGGAAAAATAAAAAATAAAAAACTCACAATAACGCAGCAGGGGCACTTCATTTTCATGAACTAAAAGACCAACACAGGTTTTCTGTCCGTTGGCGTTTTACTGTAATTATAGCATAAATTCCACTAGATTTGAGTTAGATAATTACTAGAGTAAGCAGTTAGTAATGCTATTTATGACCATGGTTCCGGGCAGAACAGGTGGTTATTTTGTTGATCCACGGTATGCACCTGTAAATAGTTATACGTGCAACACACACTTTGCTCTGGAATGTTTTTTGAACTTACACCAGTTACCATACAAAGTTGAGTCCCCGACCTCAAAATCTCTATCAGTAGCAAAGCTCGATTTGCTGCCCACGGTAATTTGTTATGACTGTGGTGGAAGCAGCTGGTTCTGGGCAAGATGTCAAGGTGACATGTGGGTGTGTCCTTGCCACACCAAAACACACCCAGATTAAACCACACTTCCGACGTCAATCGCATGTCACGGCCACTGCATTTACTTAATGACAACAGCACAGCCAAATCAAGCTGGTGCAGTTGCTCCTTAATGGGTTTTAATCAATGTTGAGCCTCGAAAGAGTAGATACTCACGTGCTACCGAGAAGTTATTTAGAGGTGTTTCAAGTGCATCAACATCTTGTGGTCGCTCCTTGTAGCCAATGAATGTACCGTCACTCTTGAGTAGAAAGTACCTGGGCCTCCATGTCTTGATGTACTCTCCTACAGAGAGAGGGAGATGTAAGGATGAGAATTCAATGTCTCATAATGTTACATTCAGGAAAAGATGATCAGGCAAAGGTCAGTTGTGTGATTGGATGATTTCTAGTTTGTGGAGCCGTCCTCATTCACACCGGTGTCTGTGTGACCTACTTCCTGTGATCTCGTTGCCATGCCGTTTCACTAACGTTCCCTAAAACAACATCTTGTCATCCACTTTTAGCTACGGTAGGTCAAAGCCAGGACAAGTAGCGGTTTTAGTCAGAGTCAAGACCCTTGCCTCTGCCCTTCTGTCCCATACATAATTTTCATAGGAATCTGTGTGTAGGCATCCCCTTCCAGATGAAGCTCTTTGATGCAACAAAACACAATTTATTCCATGGATGGTTCAGGAAACGTTGTGCCAGATGTTCCAGAAATCGGAAGGGAAAAAAAACAGCTTACGCACCATAAAAAGACAGTGGCACACATCGTAGAGAAGGGCTTGAATATTTATACAGGAAAAGTTTAATTTATTTTTAATTACGGGCTCGGCATATTAACCCCATGCAGTGCCTGAGCAAGCTGTCCTTAATTGCCCCATTTCCTCTGACACAGAAGTCTGGCGGAAGCAGAGATCCGTCAATGCAGTCGACTGTTCCTTCTCTCTCTTGCATGGCACACTCAGGCCACAGGCTCCAGTCTGAGCAAACTGCTCCCAAAGCCAACTTGTACAAAGTTACTTAGGTAATCACTAATTGGCAACAACACTGAGTGCAACCTGGAACACACATTGACAGTGTAAAACACCTGATTTAAGTAGTAAAGGGTTCCATTTCATATCGCTGGAGAAAACATCTGCCTCAGAACACTGTATACTTTAGATTTCAATCTGCACCAGATGTCCAATATGTTATTACGGCTGTTGTCATTTTTCATCATAGCACGGGGAGATTTTTCATCTCCATTCTGCTGGGTAAGTGTTTTTACACCAAACACAGCTCGTTTAGAAATTAGGGTAGACTTAGTCAGCCTTCTGACTGCAATGGTTACTGCTTGCCTACAAGCCAAGCAAGCGCCATCCTCACTGAAAACCACAGTGTGATATAGAGTAAGTTCCCATGCCTGTTCAATATGCTGCAATTACAGTGATGAGTCATTTGTCTAGTTTACACTACATTGCTCATGAATCAACATTTACGGCCCTAATATATGCGCACGCACGCACACAAGCAAGCAAGCGCACGCACACCCTGAAAATCCACATCATTCATTCTTCTAAAGATCAAAAGGTGGCTTCACACAACTGAAAGAATTTCCTGTTACAGCGACACACTGTTGGTCATCAGTGAGTACAGTACTGGGCAAAAGTCTGAGGCCAAATAAGAAAATTGCTTAAATCTCATGTATCTGAACAGTAGTTATTTATTTGTTTGTTTATTGAAACCACTATAAAAGAAAATTACACAACGAAGAGTACAGTTAATAAGCAATTAATCAAATCATAAGACTGCAAAATGTCACCTCAGGTGTAAGATAATGTTTACGTCAAATAACGACAGAACGAAAATCAGACGTTTTTCTATTTGCGCATTGGGTATCTCTTTGATACATTCCAAATTAAATTAAAAACACTGCAGATCAATGACACACTTCATTCTAGAAAAAATATGGACTTGCTGTAAAAGCCCTATTAGTCAGTATTTTTTGTGTCCTCCAATAGAATGCCAAACTGAAGCAAATGACTTCTTCAAGAAGTCCTACGGTCAATTCTTCCCAAGTTTCTTGCATGATTTCCTATAACTCTACTTTTGGCTTTTTTAAGATCTTCTCCCTAACTGATCCCACACAGCTTCAATTATGTTGACGTCAGGGTTCTGATGTGGCCAATCTAATACTGTGAATGTTCCATCTACAGTACGCATTTCCACTTTATGTAGGTCTTCATTTTTGGGGTCATTATTGTTCTGAAAGATAACATTTTTGCCAGTCAGCCAAAGATGGCAATTTCTTATAAGACATAATGGTCGAAGCGTGTACTTTTGTGCCAGATGACTCTGTTAACAGCATTTTCTTCCGTCCTTCAAGGAAGTAACCTTTGCGTACTGTTCATCAGATGTAGACAGCTAATTGGGTTTTCCACTGTTTTCTGTCTTCAACCTGCCCAGTTTCTTCAATTGTCTTCATGATATTTTTTCAGTCCATCAAGCAAATAAACACTGCCCAGATAATTAACTTTAAAATATTTTCTCAGATGGTTTAATACATTTCCATAGTACTGTATAAGGAGCAATTTCAGTGGAAAGCCAACACCTACAATCACATATCCAACAGCCATTCCAAGACACATCCCATATCTTATGTACTTTATGTACAGAATAATACGCTCTTGGTCTCAGCCCAGCTTCATCCACTATTTACAATAAATCAAGGGCTCTTTTCTGCCCCAGATGGTGTGTCAGTCAGTGTTCAGGTCTTGGCTGACCCACATCCCCCAGCCCACCCCGCGGCCAGCCCAGAGCCCCTGGCAGGCCCGCTTGGGGACAGTATGTGCACAATGCAGAGGCCGCATAATGAGCCCTTACCTCCAGCCACGTGTCATCCCAGCACAGTGACATCCGAGGGAGGGTCAGCCTACACACAGGCAGGGCCACATCCCAGCACAGTGACATCCGAGGGAGAGTCACCCTACACACAGGCAGGGCCACATCCCAGCACAGTGACATCCGAGGGAGGGTCAGCCTACACACAGGCAGGGCCACATCCCAGCAGTGACATCCGAGGGAGGGTCAGCCTACACACAGGCAGGACCACGCTCACCTCTTCAGGGAAGAATACAGAAAGAATTATGAAGACGGCCAGGTGCGAATTCGGTGCTCCCAACAGTGTCACTCTCAGGCCGAGTGATCCCAGGATCAGGAACCTGGTCCCAGACTCCCAACACTGACAAGCAGAGACAGATGTTTGGGTATGTGACAGGACGCTCTACACTACGCGTGTACGTTTGAGCGAATCTGACAACAGCAAATGTTCCTGGCCTCTCGAAACACAGAGGGCCTGGTTTCGGCCCAACAGCCACTCTGACGCACAATACTCGCCCAGGCTGGCACAAGCAGGCGTCTGCTGTGCCTTGCGGTGATGTCAGCACGTGTGGCACGCACTGCCCAGACATTCCTCCATGCAGAGGCAGTCTCTGTCACATGGCCCAGACTGAGGTGTGAAGTGAACACACGACTGTACAATGTCAGTGTCACAACACACCAACGAAACTGACAGGGGACAGTCGCTAGCTGGTCATCCTGCGCTGTATTACCACTGGAGACTTTGAACAGTGTTTCGTCTCGGAGACAAACTTCTTGGAAATGCAGGAGTTCAGTGGCGTCAGCAAGCTCATCACGGGGGAGCGTAACAGCTATAGGGTGCATCTGTGCCCCATCTACACCCTCCCAACTCCTCAGCCCATCCCGGAAACACAGCAGGGTACTGACCACTGCAGGACTGACCTTGGTGGAATTAGCATTATAAAATGGATTGTGTGCTTGTATTCTCCTGACCAAAAAATAAAACATGTAGTAAAATTGATCTGAGTGGTGAAAACAACAGCTGTGAATGCACATGAATCAAAGTCTTCAGGATTTTACTGACTTCAAATCTTTGCAGTTTTTTTGGCAGTGAACAGAGGATGTCTTAAAGATGTCCGGGGGACCGCGACACAACCTCCTGACGTTCTGAGGTTGTTCCCACAACTTTATTTGCAGGATAATACTTTTAAATCCATCACTTAGGTTAGTGAGAATGCTGTCTGTGGGCAGACTGGAAGAGAAAAGACATTCTGATTCATGACCAAGCAAATGTCTTCCTCACCCTGACCAGAGGCATGTGACCGTAGAAATGTCCACATCCATCTGTCTGTCTGCCCGTCACCCTCCCCTGTCGTCCGTCTCTTCCACTGTGACGCTTCTGTGTTTCCTATTTACAAACACTTCCCTTTTCTATTCTCATCAGTTCTACTTTTTACACAGACCTTCCACAGTCATTGACTAGACTTGAAAATGAAACTAAAAACCAAGCCCACTACTGTCAGTACTTTTCCACTGTGCTGCTGATGATATGATGATTACACCCTACTACACTGCTCCACACAGGAACTGAGGGCTTATGGGATAGGAAGCGGAGGATGTGCAGACAACAGCGCGGAATGCCAAAGGACTCATTCATAGACAAATTATATGACTCAGTAAGTATTTGTGTGCCCAATATATTTTGACAGATTGGACCAAACATGTTTCAGAATAAAGATTAATAGTGAAGACAACCCTCAGATAAAAAGTAGAAGGGACTTGGGACACAGAAGTCCCCTTCTATCAACATCCATCATCAAATTATTTTTGTAAACAGGCCGTTGTCAGCTCACTAGACCATTTTGATTGTAGAAAACAGGAAACAACCTGACAAAATAACAGATAAGATAAAAAATAAAAAAAGCAGAACAGTCTTTGGGATGGGCAACACTGACAACAGACACATCCCTGAAACACACAGAGGACCAAAAAAAAACAACATCAAACAAGCAGGATCCATTTCAGGTCTGCAGGGCTGTCTTTATAGAGAGATGGAAGCTTGGAGAGGTGAGGACATAGAAATGTGAATGACTGAGAGGAGGATGTGGGAGAATGTCCCAACCAGACAGGATAGACTGTCACTGAAAAGGAGGGAGTGGTCATCAGAAAAGGTACTGAGACAGATTACTACACATGTTCAGTACATGTGTGTCAGAGCGCAATAGTAAAGCATATAAGAGTTTGTTTGTGTGTGCGCGTGTAGAATTGGCCCATGCAAGGAGCTGTCAGAGACTGATTGAGTGTCTTTACATGACAAACAGCTGTGTAGGTCTAGGATGCACACTGGGAAAAGTGGAAAATAATGAACATTGAGCCTCTGCCAAACACAAGAGAATTCATCTTTATTAGCATACTGCTACATGGCCCATATGCAGAACGGGCGAGCACGCACGCACACACGCACTTCCTGTATATAGGACCAAATATTGCCTAAAACTGTATTAGTGTTTATTATTATGGATAGTCTACAAAAACATTCTCTCTAACAGATTGTATTTTGAAATATATTACATACAAAGCACACTTAAGTAAACTTCATACTCAGTAAAGCTACTCAATTATAGTAACAAGAGTGTGTTTTATTTATTACTTCCACCTCTGGTGTTGTGTCATTTATTTTAGAACTGAACAGACCAACTACAGCATTGTCTCATTTAGCTTTCAGACACATGAAAACCAACTTAATCATCAAAAGCCTTCCACTGGCAATAACAGCATCTTGATTAAACAAATTGAACCATATGCAGGCTGACTAAAACAATTGTCTTAAATTAAAGAAAATATTTTAGCAAGAGACCAGATGACCTAGTTATGACTTTTAAGGTGAGTTAGCTGTAAGAGAAAGACTGGTCGAGCCACTTGGATTTGCATTATCACCACTATTTGACACAGAGGCCCCAGTAAATCAGCTTGGGTTAAGAGTTCAAGGCAGTTAGACTGTCAATGTAGAGAAGATTCAGACGGGAAACATTTAGAAAGAAGAGCATGCAGAAGTGAGTGTCAGAGGTTAGCAGTGTGTCTGAGGAGCGCTGTGTCCACTCTGTCTCCTCATGACAAAAGGAGGAATGTGAATTCCCTGCTGCCGCAGTTAGCTATTTAATAAATACATCATGCAACATCCATCACACCGCAAAAGAGAGGCCAACCCCTGTGATCTGTCTGGCATCGCAGGAGCAAAGACTACAAACACAGACAGAGAGAAAGCCATACACGGGAGGTGGGGGGTGGGGGGGGGGGT